>JAWNNX010000232.1:0-240000 GCA_035044505.1 Zaprionus lineosus | reverse complement strand
TTTAAATTATTATCATTATTAATTTTATTATTATTATTACATTTATTTTTTTAATTATTATTTTTATTAATTTTTTTTTATTATAATTATATTTATTATTATTTTTAATTATTTTTATTATAAATAATTTTATTAATAATATTATTCTTATTTTATTATATTTATAATTATTATTTTTATTATTATTATTTAAATATTTTCATTATTATTATTATTATTATATCTATTATAAATATAAACATAATTATTTTTTAACTATTATTATTATTTTTTTAAAATATTTTTTAGAATTTTTAGTATTAATATTATTATGTTTATAAATTCTAAAATAATTATGATTATTTTTATACTATTAGTATTATATATATTTTTTATTATTATCATTTTTAACATTACTTACATTTGAAGAATAAATATTTAAAAGGTATAAATCTAAGAAAAATAATTCAGAAGTAATTAAAATGATGAAGCAGCTGGTTTCATAATTACTAGTAGTAATCAAAGTAGTTAACAATTATTGAAATAATTATACCAGGGACTAAAGAGTAATTGAAAGTAAATATAATATTTTTTTTTAATTAAAATCTAATTTAATGTACAAATAATTAAAGCAGTTATTAGAAAAATAATTGGCCACTCGTATTAAAAGGTTTGAATGGAAAATACTAGATAAATTTATACCGACAGTAATTGCAATGTTTAGTTTTAATAACTCTCCAAATTGTTAAGTTTATTATTTAATATGAATAATAATTAAATAACGGCAATCAATTATTAATAATAATTACAAGTAATTAAATTTGTGGCAAAAGTAAAAGAGATTACAAAAAAAATAATTAATTAAAAAATAAATTGTTTAGCCTTTCAACTCATCATTTACCCAAAGAAACAATAAGACTTAAATAATAAAATCTAAAAATAAAATAATCAAAGGTTAAGGATTATTAAACTGACAAAAGCAACAACAAAGGTCAGTGACCTCTGTTGAAGGGAAGGGTATTCTCACGAATGGCTTCAAGTGTCATTTATTTGTTGACGGAGCCTTAAAAATTTCCAAGAAAAGTGTTGTGTTTAGGTGCAAGGATGTGAGCAGCGGGTGTGAATGTGTGTGTGTGTGTGTGTGTAAATGAATCCTTCGATAGGGTTGACTAGTATCAAAGTGTGTGTGTGGTGTTTGCCAGAAGCTAGAATAACGCATGAAAAATGGAAAAAGGCAAATCAGCATAAGATTCTGGCCTCAATGTGGAGGGAAGATGGAGGAGAGAAGGGAGAAGAGAGAAGGGAGAAGGGAGAAGGGAGAAGAGAGAAGAGAGAAAAGAGCAGAGAGCGGGGAGCAGGAAGCAGGGAGCAAAGAGCAGGAAGCAGGGAGCATAGAGTCGAAAGCTCGAAGATGCTGTTAACTTATTCAATCCTTGCGATTTCTTTTCATTTTCTCTCATTGTGTCCTTGACATAAGCATTCTATATAGGAACATATATGGGTGGAATACTCCATAGAGCATGCACAATATCGAAATTGATTTGACAAATATTTTTCCTGGCGTTTATTACATTTTTGTCGCCAGCGAATTGGCGTTTGAACTTTGAGGCTGGCAAGGATTACGTCTGCTATGGCAACAATTTCAATATGCTAGAGTTACAAACTCTGGCATACACACACACACATGCACACAATTGCATGCCAATAAGCTGACATGAATGCCACACACTCACACACACACACACACACACATACACACACCCTCAGGGAATGGAGTGTGCGGTTTACTTGTATGTGAATGCGGTGCAGCAAAATTCCATTGAAGTTCAGAAGCTGCATTAATATACGCATACATATATATGCAGATATTCAAGGAAAATCCACATATATATGTATACCTGACACTTGTTGCATGCCACACACCCAACCACACACACACATACTACGCCATTATATGCATTATATAAATCAATATGGAAATCAAAGCGATGCTAACGGAAAGTTGGCAAGCACGCGCGAAATTGTATGTGTGTGTGTGTGTGTGTGTGTGCGATTGTGTGCAACCACTACTATGACAAGCTTTTAAGAACATTTAAGCTGCATGCAGCAGCAAAAATAATACCCTGTAATTGAAATGCAAACAAGTTTCAATCCAAAAAGAAAAAAAAAAAATCCCCCGCTCAAAAAGTAAAATTGGAAAATGCGAGAAAAAAAAAGGCACAAGGACTTGGCAAGAATTTCCTCGATAAAGGGAAATCATTATGAATATGCAAGCATTTTATAGCTAAGCTCCCAGCTATAGAGTATTAAATACGTAACATCAAGGAAAATTGATTCAAACGACGATTTGTTGAATCGCCTGGTGAGATTTTTATAATTTTTACATTGAAGCTTTAATGCATTTAGCTGATAGCAGCTGACAGTCAAGGACAATCGAGGACATGACAAAAAGAGTCAGCAAATGGCAAAGAGAGTTTAATCTATAAGAGCATGTGTGTGTGTGTGTGTGTGTGTGTGTTTGCATTAGAAGATTGCAGCATTTAAATAAAGTGACCAAATAGAGGAGTGCCACTTCTTTGCACATCTTGTGGCTGGTCCTTTGGCGAAAGGAGCATAAAACAGACAAATGACAATGCAGAGTCCAGCGGATATCCTGGTCATAAAAAGAGCATCAAGTGAAATACCGAGGCGTAAGCCAAAGTCAGCCACTAATTGTTGCATTAAAGCTTCTTGCAGCGACAAGCTCAAATCTCATACAAACAATGATTGCGTAAGAGTGTGTGTGTGTGTGTGTGTGTGTGTGTGTGTGTGCGATGTCGGGTCTTAAAAGCTGCGGTAAATGGTGATACACGTGTGGATGCGGACAGGTGATTAACAAGATTTGCAAAGCTGAGCAAAAAGTGGACAAGGCAAATAAAACGCTCCGAGTGCCATCCATGGAGCACGTGACGTATACGCAATATTCAGAGTTGTGGGAGAAAAACGAAATGTGTGTGGGGGGAGAGGGGGGATGGCAAGTGGGAAAACTAAGAGGAGTGGGAAAATAACACTTGCGTTATTTACACAGCCCTGACTTAAATAAGCTTTACTTTATGACCTGATCCTTAACCAACTTGAGCATATTTGAGGACTCTCTCTCCCCTCCTCTGCTGTTGACTCAATAAATGGAATGAAGGACTGCAAGGACGATGCTCATTCAGAGCTTCAATTCAAGCACGAGGGTCAAGCTCGCATTGTTTGCTCTTCTCCTATTGCGAATGCGTCAAATTTTCATAAACAACATGGTAAATAGCAAATTGACCTTTCAACACTTGGCACATACGAGGGGCAAAGTAAATGTTGTTCGAACTTTTGAAATTGGCAAACTTTGTGAAATTAATTAAAATCTCCATCAATGTCCTGATGAAACCATAACAAAAACTAATATTTGACAATTGCCAATAATCGCAACACCAGCCGAAACAACAAGCCCCATCCCCATCCCAGCCACATCCCAAATCCCGCTGCCAGCTACCAGCTACCAACCATCAGCCAGCAGCCCACAGCCCACAGTCCACAGTCCACAGTCCGCAGCCACCAGCCCCCAGTCCACAGTCCGCAGCCACCAGCCCCCAGTCCACAGTCCACAGCCACCAGCCCCCACTCCCCAGTCCCCGATGAAGCCCTCACCCAGCCGTCCAGACAAAGTATTGCTGTACAACCAATAAAAACAACAACAAGGAGTGAGCGCAACAATTAAAACAAATCGAAAAGCGCAATGTAAAATTTTCATGTTTCCTTTTTTTCTGTACTTTATTCCGGCTGTATTTGTGTGGGTGAGTGTGTGTGTGTGTGTGTGTGTGTGTGTCTCAGTGGTGTCAGGGGTGGCCTACGCCCTCCCCACCCGCAGTAAGTGCATGCAAATTGCTGTTGTGTGAGTTGTGTGTGAGCTGTATGTGAGCTGGGTGTGTGTTATATGTGTGCTGTGTGTATGAGTGTGTATGTGCTGTGTGTGTGTATGTGAAATTTGTTGCTTGTTTTTCCGCTTTGGGTGTAAGGACAAAGTTTTGTCGAACAATTGCCGCCGTGCACAAAATTCAATTGAAAACTCAAAGGTCACAAATTTATGCAATATATAACGTTAGTCCTCATATGTTTGTTATACCTGTGTGTGTGTGTGTGCGTGAGTGGGTGTGTATTGTATGCATAGAGGTGTGTAGATGTGTAGGTGTGTAGGTGTGTAGGTGTGTGTCGTGTGTCGACAGCTGAACATTGTCCGGCGAATTGTTGTTTGATTGAAACTGTAATTGAATAGGAGCAAAAAAACTTTTGTAAACAAAAATAAAACAAACAAAAAATCAAATAAAAAATAAAATCAAATAAAAAATAAAATCAAATAAAAAATAAAATCAAATAAAAAAAAATCAAATAAAAAACAAACAAAAAATGAACAGAAAATTTCCTATAAAAAATGAGCTATAATTTAATTCGGAAATGGATTTAAATAACACAAATATTTAAGCCCAAAGGAGCGCTGGGAAATATTAAGCCTGCAAGAGTGCATCCCCCCCCCCCCCCCCCCCCTCCACGTTACCTCTTCTAACCACCCACTGTCATTATTTCTTCATTTAAAGGGTATTAAAAAGGACCAAAAAAAAAGAATAAAAATGAAGAGCGGAGAGAAAAAACTATGCAAGTTTTAAAAAACATGAAATTATAATTTCAATTGTCCTTGACATGCATGCAGCCATCCGTGCATTTAGTTTAAAGCATAAATATTAAACAAATCTTTATTTAATTATTGTTATTTTTTAGCTGGTTTTTTGTTTATTGCGCTTCAATTAAATATATATTTTTTTCCTTGCAATATTAAATGGAATAACATGAAATTGATTAACAAGGACTTTAAAAGAGCAGATTTAAAAGTCATGAACACACACACACACACACACACACACACGCCATCAGTCATGTAGACAAGTCGCTTGCGTGTGGCAAGGATTTAAAAAGATCTTGAAAAAATTTCACTTTGGCTTAGACACGGCATTCATTTTGTTGACCAGCTTAACCCACAAAATCGGCTTATGTTGACAACTTTAAATCGAGACGAGAGAGGGAGAGGGAGAGGGAGAGGGAAAGGGAGGGAGAGGGGGAAAGGGAGAAAGGGAGGGGGAGAGAGACAGAGGGAGAAAGAGAAGAAGAAAAAGAGGTAGGGGAATACTTAAAGTAAGACAAAAGCCACCTGTATGACCTGCGGACTGCAGGGCGCTAGGAGGACCACCCACACCCATCCATCCAAGTATTCAATTCCATAAACACTTGTTCACGCAGATCACGCGGCCGTCGTAAGCCAGCGAGCGGCTTGGATGAAACTTCATCAACAGAAATTGTGAATTCCATACAAATAGTTTGACAAACTTGGCCCAAACTTGAGGCTCGGGTAACACGAGTCTGGCCGGCTACAGGCTGATGCAAGGTAGGGTGCAAGGGATCTCTGGGAAGCTAGGAAGCTGGAAAGCTGGGAATCTGCTAACAAGGATTGGGCATGAAAGTGGAGGCTTCGGCAAAAAGCGCAAATGAAAGAAGTTTTGTGGTAGAAGCGACGTTAGGCCGGAAATGCCACAGCGGCAGACATAAAAGAAATCTTATAAATCCACAGCAACAAGAAATACACACACGTACACACACATTCACACCCACACACACACACACACACACACGCATTAAGACAAAAGAAGTTGTATCCTAAACTAGAAGATTTATACTCAAATTGCTGTGTGTGTTACACGTTTAATACCTTAATTTTGGACTTACTAAAAGTCGATAAGCTCTGCGTAATGGATGTAACAATAGCCTGGAGAAAGTAATTGCAGTATTCCAGATGAAAGTCCATTAATTACGTCAACCCAAAACCCCCCAGAGAAAGTCCCAATCAACAGCTCAAGTTTTGTATATAGTATAATTATTTTCATATAAATTAGAGGGTATAGACAATACTTTAAGGACTCAGGTAGATGGCATAAAATAACAAATCCTAGATGCCAAATACCCTATAAAAATCCTACGAAAGATGGCTTCACTTTGTAGTTGACAATTTACAGGGTGTCCTGTAAGCATTCCCCTGTGCCTTGGCTCAGTTTAGAGCCTCCTTTTTTTTTTTTACTTGGCGCCGACCATTTGGTCACGTTTCGTTGTGCTTGTTATGAATGTGGTGAAATATAGGAAAGTACATACCTATAAAGTACATAATATACATATGTTCTGTGTGTGTTTCATATATGTGGCACGATATATAACTATGGGCTGCGCGTGCGGCATATTACCGCAAAGGCCGTAGAGTCGCCTTCCTGGGACCCAAGTTAACTTCAAATGCGATGACGCGTCGCGTCGCCTCGGCAGTTGGGGCAGTTTCACGCCGATGCCAGGAGGGCCAGAGTGTAGTAGTAGTAGTAGTTGTAGCAGAGGCACAGCTTAGACAAGGACTGCCGCTACGACTGAGACTAGGACCACTCAAATCGAATTGAGCATTGAAAACTATTACAGGAGACCGAAAATTATATTAGCCAATGTCATTTGTGGGGACTATTGCGTCTATTGATGTACCATTGTTAATATCTTCTTTTATCTATTATCTTTTATCTTTTATCTACAGCTGCTGTTGGCTGCCATTGTTGCCGCTCGATTTGGCGGCTCTGCGCGGCAGGCATCACTCGCCTCGGCATGCGAGGAGTCGGCGTCGACGCTTCAAAACAATAGATACACCAGCTACTACGGCAGTAGCGACAACAATAATAACAACAACAACAATAACAACAACAACAATGAGAGCAACAATAATAACAAAGACAATGACGACAACAATGATTATGACTACAACAACGTTGATGCCATTGCAGATAGAAACGACAACAATGACAACTATAACTACAACAAAGCGACGACCAAATGGCAGTTGCCACGGCAAAAACTATACGGAAATGCCCGGAGCATGTATAGCCAGAAGCTGCCACAGCAGCAACACGAACACCAGCATCAACACCAACAGCAACAAGAATGGCAGCAGCAACCACAGCCACAGCCACAGCAACAACAACAACAACAACAACAACAACAACAACAACAACAACAACAACAGTTTGTTGATGATCCCGAGGCAGCTCGCAATGACTTCCTTCTGCAATTGTCTGACTTAAATGCGGCTGAGCAAGGTGCAGGCATGTTTGTTACCCAGGACAAAGGCAGCATCAGCAGCAGCAACAGCAACAGCAACAGCAACAGCAACAGCAACAGCAACAGCAACAGCAATGACAACAACATTGACAATGACAACGACAACGACAACAATGTGTGGCAGAGAGAATTTGCATCAGTGCAACCGCTGGACCGTCGCAGCCTTCGGAGCGGCTTTATTCAAAGGTGGGTGAATCTTCAAAGGAAAATTAGCAACGACAAATTTCGATGTGAATATGAATATGAATCTGAATGAGTGTGTGAGTGTCAATGTGAGTGTTAGTATGAGTGGAAATGTAAGGGTGGCAATGCTTATGCATGTGTTGCATACACATGAAGCTCGGTTTTGCAGCCCGTTGACTTTTGCCACATACCTCAATGTGCCCCAAATATGATAGTATCTGACAATGAGAAACCATGCAGCTCCAGTTTCTGGATTTACTTCTCTTTTCACTGCTCCACTTTGCTTATCAACTAAATCCCAGGCTGCCAACACTGACATAAGCATTTAAGCTGCTTCCAAGTACAAAACCCAACCCCATCCCCTGCTCTACTCCACTTTTCAGCTCACTGAGCTCCTCTTTTTGGCTTTGTTTGGGAGATCAAGCTTAGGAGGATCTGGCGATTTCTATGTCAAAGATTACGTAAAGCGGGAAAATGCAAGCAAAAAATTGAATAAGACAAAGAAAAGCAAAACTAAAGCAAATGCAATAAAAACATTTCAACAAATCTCCAAGGCGACTTGCGAATGCGCTACAAGTGGCTTAAAGCCTCAAAGGGAATTCCTGCTCCTTCATAGTTCATGGAGTTCCTTTCCGGAGGAAGCTTATAAAAAGCATTTGTATGCGGGTTTGTTTTTAATTAAATTTTAATTCTCAAGCTTAAACTTATTATTGCATTTTTTATACCTCAAAAAGAGAACTTAATTAAAATGAAAGAATTTAAATTTAATATTCCCAACCAAAGGAAATAAAACATAAACTAAAGTTTAAGCTATTTTAAATTAGCTAAAAGCAGTCAAGGTAATCATTTGCCTTTTATTGCGCACTTAACCTAAACAACTCGTTGAATAGTTTATTTTTTTTTTGTTTTTTTTTTTTGGTTTTTTTTTTGTTTATTTTACTGCTCTTTTTCTGTTGTACATATTTAAAGCAGTCCCCTCCTCCAACAACCCGGAGCACTTTAATTTAAGCAGGCGGGCAGCTGAACAATTCGAAAACATAAAACAAAGCATTCATTTCTAAACATTTTCGCAAACTTTGCGACAAAACTATCAAAGCCGTTGTGTTGCCTGAAGTGCGCTTCAAAAGCGCCACCCTGCGGTGAGTGGCTGCAGTTTTGTAGCTTGACGGTGCCGCTGGTGGCATGGGTTTGCCGCTTAGCGTAAAGCATCGACAACGAAAAAGGAAATCCGCTGGCAGCCAACGACAGTCGCGTAACGGTGGATGCTTTGTGTCTGCCCATGGGCTAACACTGAACCCCCCCAGCCCCATTTCCATTCCCATTTCCATCGCCAGCCACCCATAGTTTATAAGCGCCCTCATCTCCCCCCTTCTTTTCCATTCACAATCATCTATTCGCCGCTCAGCCAGACAAGCAGACAAAGCCCGCACGCGGATGGCAAATGCCGCAAAATGAAAGCTAAAAAATTCATCGGTATTTGCTGCAGTTGAATGCAAAATGATGCGCTTTTGTTGGCCAACAGCGAATGAAAATAATCAAGCTAAGTCCGCCCGACTAGAGGATAGCCTGTAGGCAAATCTAAAACTCATTTGCAGCCATAAATTTTGAATCTAAAAAAAAAACTAAAAATAATTCCAAAAAATATTCATATAAAAATAGAAATAATTTTAAACATGAGTGCGAATATATATTCATCAGTTCATCAAAGGACTCAAAGGAGGGTTTTCTATTTTGAGCTCCCTTGCAATCATTCAGAAAATAGGATATTAGAAAAGGACAAAGCTTTATGGAAATAACAAGCTTTAGTTGCAAATTCTCATATATAAATATATTTATATGAAATTCTTTTCCGACATCGTCGATAATTTATTGCCATAAACCTAATTTCAATTCATATGCAATCACAGGAACGTACACGGCCAACCGGAAGTGGAGAACAATGGAGCGTTGGCGGACATCGACGTTGAAGGTGAGGAGGACTTTGCGGTGGCCAATGCCAGCCAAGACAAGAACGAGGATGAGCTAAGCGAGCTGCTGCCTTATGGTATACAAAATGTTCGCAAGAGGCGCGTGCGCAGCGTTATGCCACCTCCTCAGCATAGCGGAAGTGCCGCCGATGGGGTAAGCCGAGCCACACACAAATTGTCTTTATCGAAATTCACACTTTTGAACAATTATAATAGGTAACCTATCAATCGCTTTGTCCGACTAAACGAGTCACCGTCAAGCTGGAAAGTGGCGAGTATCGACCCAATCATTATGTGGAGGTCACTTGTGCCAACAACTACGCCCCCCTACCCCCAAGAATGCACGGCTACGACAACAACTTTCGGAGCAATGAGCTTCCCTTTCTGCGTGCACTTCTTAGCGAGCGGAACGGTGATAAGCGTGAGGTACACAGTAGCTTAAGAACTTAGGAAATATACTGAATACTGAAAATACCTGTGATTTGTTGCAGATTTGTTCGGCCACGGGCTTTTCGTGCATTCAACTTAACCGCACAATACATCTGATTAGATTGAATGATGGCAATGGATGCTGGGAATCGGAGACACGCACTGTACCTTCTGGTTGCGAGTGCATGTGGCCTAAGCACAGCTACGGTGACATTGCGTCCTATCACCAATCCCAGAAACGCCACCATACAAACTTGCGCGGCCGTACAGGTGCAAACATTGACTATTCACCGGGCACGGGTTACCGCCAACTGACACTGCACTCCCGTGCACCAAAGAACGGAGGAGCACAAGCCGGAATACGTAGTCGACGTGCGGATTTAGACTATTTCAACTTCGAATATTAAATTGCGCAAAACTTTTGGGACCGAGTGCCAAGCACAATGGGGAGCATATAACATTTTGATTATTAAGAAACTAAGTTTAAATCATATTTATTTAATTTCCTGGAGTAGTTTAGCCGTATTAAGGAGCACTTTTGTTTGTTTAAATAATCGCAAACACAAAAAAATTGAATTTAAAAATAAACGCAAAGAGGCAACCGGCAAATTTCATTTGTAAACACAAACTAAGGATGGACTAAAATTAAGATCGATTCAGTGAACTAAAGTATCGAACTAGGACTCTCACATATCTAATATGCTTTCCGCTTGAAGCTGCATTAAATGAAAAACAAAAACAATTGTTTTAAATCGAATGGAACCTTGCTCTACATTATATTTATATATATATGCACATATATATATATTATTGTAATTAAAATCACACACTTTAACGTTAAGAAATATTTTACATTGAGAAGAATCTAATAACTGCTAAGAGAGCTTGCCTAGGGGACTTTCCTCTAACTGACTGATAATTTTTTCAGCGATTGCTGCTATTTGGCTATGCAGCTCATCCGCGGGCAGGGAGGCATCAAGAACATGCCAGTACCTTGATTCCTTAGAAGCCATCCGATCGAATTCTTTGCCAACTTGTTCTTGAAAATCTAGCTTTTCATAACTGCAAAGACGAAAAGATGTATTTCAAAGAAAACATGAAGCTTATTACTACCAACCGCTCTAATCCAAAACTGTTGCGTTTTACAAGTTCTTTTGGACTTGTCCTCAGATAAAAAACGGCATCGGGCTTCAGAAGTCCACAATCTGGTGACCATGCCCAATTGTAATCTATTCCCTTGGCTACTGTGTAGGCCACACCAGAATAGGCATAGCGATCGCAGATTAAAGTCGTGCCAGCAAGAAGTTGTTGGCGAACTGTATTATTATTTTCCCATCGATTTGCCGAGAAAAGCAAATGTATAGCTTCATCAGACAGCTCTTGAGATTTGGTCAGATAAGCATTTACAACTTGTCCCACGGTGGTAGTGCGATCCGGATATCTAATTTCCTTGGCATCTAAGGACTTCTTCGTCAGAAAATCAACTGGAAAAATGTATACGATTTGTAATAATAGACTTCAAAAGAACATTTACACATCTATAAGTGTAGAGTGAGAATCGTATGTGACCTAAATCACATACTTAATATACTTATTCAGATAGTTTAAATAAATAACTTGCTGGTAGGTAATTTTTCACAGCTGGTTCTTGAGCAGTTGTCTTACACAAATATCGACTTTGAGATGTTTTGCCGCTCCGATCACATCCCTCAAAGACTAAGAATGCTCCACGTTTTTTTGCATTCATATTGATATAGATTTTTGTATTTAATACAGGATTCTTATAAATTAATGATTGTAAATCGCCGGCAAAAATTGCAATGTGAAAAGCCAGGGCTGCATCAACATAATTAAAATGGCATGGCGACTGCACGACAAAAAGCTGATTGGTGTGAATACCTGCCAATACTCAAACACAAAATTCATTTTATGGAATCTTGTACATACTCTTGATTTACCAGCATTATTTTTAAATATTTGTTTTACTTAGTTCTACTGAACAAATAACGAAATAATTATCACATTGTGTTCAGAAAACGTGCGGGTGCGCAATGTTGCACTTGCAGTGGAACTGGAGCTACAGTTCACTAACTCCATCTATGAACTACTAAACATACTCACACACACGCACACGTACACACTCATAACACAGCAGCAGAAGCACACGTAAATTACATTTTGGTTCAAACAAATTAAAATACGCAAACAAAAAACACATAATTTGCTACAATATTTAAACAATAAGTAATTCGGCATTATAATAAAATGTGAAAATGTGTTAAAAACAAAGTGCGTGCGTTTGTACATTTTGTAAAGGCTTGGTTTCGGCCTGCCTTTTCGGCCCAAAACAAGTAATTCGCAAAAAGAGTCGCAACGAAGCTGAAATGCGCTGCACTTGAGTAAAAGAGAAGGAGATACTGATGAGGTATTGGGCAAACAGTGAATATATTTATGAATGTTTTAAACTAACACTCACCAATGCCCTGCCATTCACATTGTGTTAACCGAACTTACTCATTCACCTAACAAATTATATATATAAAATTTTTCGTGCCATAAGGAAAGCAAACATTCGTTAATACAAAGACCGCGTGTTTTTAGCGTAGCGCCCAACGGCAGAGCTAACAGCAGAGGCAGCGGCAGCAGCAGAAACCAGGGACAGGCATGCAAAACAACGCTCTTGACTGTCGATAACTTAACGAGTAACGACTGTCTGCGTTATCGCGCAAGGACCGCTAGCTGAAAAGTTTTGCAAGTGGGTGGATGTGGTTGCGATGTGTGTGTGGATGGTGTGAAAAAAAGTGCGTGTGAAATTTGTTTATACTCGGATAATTAGATAACGTTTATGTTAAAGTATACAAATAATTTAATGCTGCCTTAGCCGGCGTCTTTTTAATCAAATGGACGGCAGGACAAAGTCTCTCAAGCCGTATGGCTTTATAGACAGTGCTCGTAGTTCCACCCATTTTTAAGCTGTGTAAGACGCTGCGTGCTGGCAATTGTTAACGTGTGCGGCTTTCATTAGAAGTCCTTTTGACACAATTTACCTGAAAAGAACATCCTTCCCCTAAGCAGCTGCCTCTGATCTAGCACTATTTCAGTCATTGATTGTCGCATTTGGTTTCTGTGAATTCGATTTACTCTAGATGTTTATAAAGAGAATTCCAGTTAGTTGAAACTTAGCATAGACACAATGTCTAACAACAATCACCCGCACGGTCATTTGAGTCAGGCACCGGCACAGAATCCCTCATGGAATCCCTTACAAGTAAGTATATGGTGCTATGACCTCTGCACAGTATTAAGCTGATCGGCTGACTTAATCTCTGCAGATTCCTTCGTATATACCGCGACAGCCCCAGCTGGCGCACATGTCCAATGAAAGACCGATGGTGCGCTCTCCTTTGGCTTGGCATGCGTCTGCCCAGCCGCCGCCGCCACCAGATGCTCTGTACAATTTTATGTCGGCTAATCATAAAAACGTAACTAGCTCTCAGTTCGTAGATTGTCGCTCGTTGCGAAAAGTCCTTCTAGAGAAACGCATGTTCACAGCTCCAACTCCAAACGTCTCCCGTAGATAACTCCACTCCCGTATTCATAGTTCGCTTTCTTACTTTATTCCAAATATACCGCTTTCTAAACATCATCATCCCATTCCCAAGTACTTACAATATACCGTCTTACAGTTGGATCATCACCATCAAATGAATCCGTTGTTGGCGCCGCCATATACTCAAACATTGCCTTTCGACTCAATGGATTTGTCACTACAGTCAAGTCGCAGTGCGGCGCCGATGTTAAGCAAATCTAACCAACAGCAGCAGCAGCAGCAATCACAACAGCAGCAACAACATCAGCCACAACAACAACAACCTTCACATTTGCATGCACCTCCCAACTACCCAACAATGTAAGTATGTACTTTATAAAGAGCCTCCTCTATCAGAGCATTAGAGGAAATCAAAATGTGTTATCAAATGAAGAAGAAGAAAGGCAGAGCGATTGTGACGTGATAAGCAGTGGAATGTGTGTCATAAAGTGTCAGTGGATAGAAATGGTTTGGGGTGTAACTTTGATTGATATCAATTGGACAATCCAAATGAATTGAGTTGATAGCACGGATGACTCCGAAAGCTCAAGTATATAAGATATGAATTACTTAAATATGTTTTCTTCTTGTCCCACGTAGCCACAATCTCACCACAAACACGCCCACGGGTGGTGCACACGGTGCGCAGCAAGGACTTCTCGCCGGTATTGCCGCTTCAGCGTCACCTGCAAGCACTGCCAGCAAATATCTAAATGCCAATGGAGCTGGAGGTAGCGAATGTGAATCGCTGCTGCCGCCGCCTTCCAGGACCCCGCCCAACAACAACAATCATAACAGCAGTGGCACCGGGAATGCCAACAGCAGCAGCAACAACAATGTGCCACCGACACATTATATGCATAACCGTGATGAAAACTTCAAGCTGACGCAGCTGAAGAATATGCAGAAGAGTGCAGAGCTGAGTAGCAAGGACTGTAATTATGCCGCTGGAGCTGCTGGGAAACTGGCAACGCACAACATGCAGCATCACCAATCGAAAAAGCGTATGTTTAAAACTCAAATATAGATTAACATTCACTAATCAATCATTCTTACTCCTTACAGCCTCGCCCCTGCGCAATTACCAACATCATCAGCAGCAGCAGCAACCGTACAACATGACGCCGCCACCGGCGAATATGAAATACAATGGACCACAAACGCCGCCGTCGTCGCAATCGCCGCTCGACTACAATCAGCTCCACATGCATCATCCCCTGCATCCAAATGTGGGCAACTATGCGACTCAGCATCAACACATGCAGCATGAACAACAGCAACAACAACAGCAGCAGCAACGTATGCACTATGTGCCACCTGCGCTGCATAATCAGCATTTAGCGCCGCCACCGCCGCCTCCCATGACCAGTGCCCAGTTCCAGCAACAACAGCCACAACAACAACAACAACATCTGAGAGAGCAGCAACGAGAACAGCAGCAACAAACGTCACCGCAACACTCAAACACACCTCAAATGCATTCCCAAGGTACGCAAATATCAAATCTTGATATGCTGTCCAAGCACAAGCCAGAAGAGAATGCGCCGGAGGAGGCTCAGACGATCATAACGGACCTGTCCACAAATACTGCATATCGGAACAACAACGCAGCGCCTCCTCCGCCATCCAATGCTGATACAGAGAAGCCGCTGTGTGAGGCGCCCGAATCGCCGTACATGACAACCTCCAATGAGGAGTCACTGGAGTCAAACAGTAACAGCAGCAACAGTCGGAAGCGACGTAAACGCAAAGCAAGTCAAGTAATGCGTCTCACGCCGAGCGAAAACCTAAAGGCTCAGCGAACACAAAGTCCGCAACACAGCAACAGCTGCAGCCCCAAGAATTCTCCAAAAAATGGCACTGCCGTAGTGGAGTTTCAACCTTTTAGTTTGAAAGATGCAAAGCCGCAAAGTGCAGAAGAGAAGCATCCGCAGGAGAATGGACGCACTGCTTCACCGCCAACTGCTGCCACTGAGAACAGTAATAGCTCCACTCTCTACAACGACACGGACAATCCCAAGACCAAGAAGCAGCGACAAGCCTTGCTGCAACGTAACATTAATGAGCAACAGCAGCAGCAGCTACGTGACTTGCCGCAGGAACAACTGCCCGAAGCGAAAGTTACTAGTGAACCCAAGCTACAACCACCCAGCCCGCAGAGCAACAGCAGCAGCAGCAGCTCTAGCAGCTCCAGTGCAGGCACGCACAGTAGCCACAGCAGTCGAACAAGTGAGGCTCCACAGATTCGGGAGGAGCATCAAGCGCTGAGTAACAAAATCATCACAGACACTCCAGCGTCGCCGGCACTGGTTGAGCAGGGCAACATTGATGCCAAGCCAGCAGTAAGTGTGCACGACGATGAGGAAGAGGTGATATCTCCAGTTGTAGCCAAACCCTCACCGCCGGCAGAGACTGTCACAACGTTACCAGCAGCCGTTGAGCCGCCTCATTTTACGGAGGTAGAGGATAAATTAGAGCAAATGTTCGCAGGTATCGAAGATGAGGGCACGGGTAATCCCGAATCCGCGCAGGTACCAGAATGCGCGGCAGCTGACGTGGAAAGGGACTTAAGCTCGCACCTGGCGCTCGATAATGGTGCGCAGGTCAAAAATGATCCGGAGGACAAACCTGCAGCAATTACACCACCACCAATTACAAGTACACCCACGCCCGAGCTCAGGCCGGTTGCGACCAAAGCTGCAATGAAGTCAACGCTGCCGAGTCCCATCCACAGTCCTACACCAGCCACGGAGCTATCAACATCAGAAGAACGAGAGAAGTCCTCAACGCCAACGAACAAGCAAGTGCAACCAGTAACTCCAACGCGATACCTGCAACAACGTCGAATGTCAATGGGAATGGATCCGTCGCTTTTGCGTTTTTCGTACGAAGACGAAATTGTTAAGAAGAAGATGACAACACGTAAGAAGCTGGCTGTACAGCCGGAACCTGAGATTGTTCAACTGGACAGCGACGATGATAAGCCAAGCACCTCAGCAGCAGCGGCGGCCGCTCTGGCGGCTCGAAAGTTAAGCGAAGCTGCGGCAGCGGCTGCAGCAGCAGCAGTAGCAGCGGCGGCGGCGGCAGCTGCGTCGGCGGTTAAGACTGTAAGTCCCAAGACTAACAATGCCAACAAGAGGAAGAAGAGTGCCGCAGCCAAGGGTAAAAAGCCGACGGGGAAGAACGGCAAGCAAAATGGAAAGAAGGGTGCGAGTGGAGGGCGAAGGCCTTTCAGCACCGACGAGGATAGCATGCCGGCGCCCTACCGCGAAAGCAGCAATGGCGGAGCAGCAGCAGATCTCAGGTTTAAATCACCGTTTATACTCATCAAGCCTGATGGAAGCATCAGCATCAAGAACGCTCACAGCGCCGAGGATGTCAACGAGAAGCAAACGAAGAAGAAGCAAACTAAGGCGCCGCACGAGCGAAAGAATCTACGTGGCATGCACAGCTCCACGTTGAGTAATCGCTATGACGCGGACACAACAGATTCCAGTTGGATTTGTGTGTTTTGCAAGCGCGGGCCCCACAAGCTGGGCCTAGGTGATCTCTTTGGTCCTTACTTGGTTTCTATTGACTGCGAGGAATACAGAGCCGCACTGCAAGTGCCTGGTGGACCTCAGGATATCGACGGGATGTTCGCCAGCAAGCGGAAGCGAACTGAAATGGTGAAGTCCCACGAACGCAATCTACCCGTGGTACCTGCTACCCTGGCTAATAAGATGTTGGCGCCCAAGATAACAATGGTAAGAATAATTCAGGATGAAGCTGTAGACATATGATTAATATCCTCTTCTCTCGATCCATTGCAGCACAAGAGGAAACGAAAACAGACCCATGACAGCACCCACTCGTACAGCGATGATCAGAACGAGTCGCAAAGCTCTTCACAGGAAGGACTCGACTGCAGCCACGAGACGAAATTTGTGGAGACGTTTCGTGGCATGTCGAAAACCTCGGATCATGGCTACGAGATTTGGTTGCACGAGGACTGCGCCTTGTGGGCAAATGATATACAGTTAATTGGTGCCCATATCAATGGTCTGGACGCAGCGGTGTGGGACAGCACGCGTTACCAGTGCATCCACTGCGCCCAGACTGGTGCCAATATTTGTTGCTTTCAGCGATCCTGCAAGGCAGCTTCCCATGTCCCGTGTGCCCGTACCGCCAACTGGAGCCTGACTGAAGAGGATCGCAAGGTGTTCTGTCAAAACCACTTGCCAGATTCTGAATCTGACACTGAAGCCGAAGCCGAAGCTGACGGTGAAGTCGCAGCCAATGCCACAGCCACAGCCACAGCTACAGCCACAGCCGCAGCCACGGTCGCAGCCACAGTCGCAGGTACAGTCGCAGGTACAGTTGACGGCGAAACCAAAGTTAATACCACAATCGAAATGAAAAGCGAAACACCAACGGCACAAGAAGCTATCTCCGTGCTCACTCCGGAGCAGAAGGTTACACCAGCAACGATTAACATCTATTCGCTTCCCTGAGTACGCGTACGCGTGCAGAAATGTCGTATGATCGTTAAGCGTTGAGCGCTGAACGCTGAACTGACACGACGGCCATGCCGATAGCTGAATTCTGATCCTGTTTCCCGGAAGGTATCCTCACAGCTCGGCGCATGGTTGGAGTGTCTGTTCTGTATATAAATAAACAACGGCTTATGATATTTCGATAGCATGCGTATAAAAATGAAACGTTAGGTTCATATTGAAGCTGGATTTTGATTCCAATCCCGATCCTAATCCAGACCCGATTGTGTTCCGTCATCCTCAATGATCTTTTGTAAAAATTGCTGTACATTTTATGTGGGCTTCGATGCCAATTGGCTTCACCTTAAATAGTCCCTATGCTTAATTTAAAAACTGTTAATATGCGATAATTATTTAAATTATTATTTCGTTTATGCTAAGTGCTTAGTGTGTAACTAAGAGTAGTACCTTTTTAGTTGTAGCTATGGTTAGTATCGCTTTTTAGTTAACATCCACATGTAGTCCCCTTAAGTCCTTGCTGCTCCATTCGGTTTTATGCATGCGCCGCCAATCGATAATTAAGCGAACAATTTTATGTATAAATGAATACTCCATGCCATACCTTTTAATAATATTATAATTATCGATTATTACTACGATTATGATTACGCCTACGACTATGATAAATGTTACGATAAAGATAAAGATAATGATAAAGATAAAGATAAAGATAATGATAAAGATAAAGATATTTATACTGATAATTATAATGATAAAGATAAAGATAATTATAAAGATAATTATAAATATAATTATAAAGATAATGATAAAGATAGTGAGAAGGATGAATATGCATTGTGCACAGCATTGATTAGGCTAAGCATCGTAATCGAAATAGAAAATGTTTGACAACAATTAAAAAGGACATTCGAAACCTATTCAAAATGGAATATTGTAAAACAATATAAATATATATAAATATAAACGGAAAAGAATATTATTATTAATTGATAACTATTGATACGATAGATACATGTATTGTATTGTATTTGTATATGTATTCATTATTATTTAAGGCAAGTCTAAACACACATAAACAATAAACTTTATCTCACAAGGAACAAATGAAAATCAACAATAACAACAACAACAACAAAAAAACAAAAACAACCAAAGAATCGTTTTCAATAAAATTGTTGTTTTATTCATTAATAAATATATACATGTGTGTGTGTGTGTGTGTGTGTGTGTGTGTGTGTTTGTGTGTGTGTGTGTGCGTGTGTATATTTGATAATAGCATTAACTTAATATACGATATAAATAATAACTTAGATCTTTAGTAGTAATCTCACGCCTCCCTCCGCCCACTCCTCCGTTGGCTCTGCACTTGTCCTAGAAGCGACGCTGTCGCCGCATCAGATTCGTCACGTCGTTGGGTAGGCGACCAACACTGCTCTGCGGCACCTGGTAGGATGTGCGGCCCGCATAGAAGTTCTCCTCCTGCATCTGTTCCATTCCCATTCCGGGCTTCATTCGACTGCCCAACTGCAGTTGATGAACGTTGGCGTCGCTGCGCTTCTGTGCCACCTGCAATGTGGGCACTGGGATCAGTCCGTTGGGCAATGCTGGCAACGGGACATTCAAATGACTTCCTTGGGCGGCGTTTCCCACTGGAATGTGCGATACTTTGGCTGTGGATGCCGCCGACGCCGCTCCAGCTGCCAGTGGAGGAAAGAGTGGCAAGTGTTGCTGCTGCTGCTGGTACGGCACGAAGATGTTGGCCGTCAGGTAAGGTTGTTGGATTGATTGTATGCTTGGACGATGCGACTGTTGCTGATGGACCTGCTGCGAGTGTTGCTGATGGACCTGCTGCGAGTGTTGCTGGTAGGAATGTGAGGAATGTGGGAATTGCGTTTGGTAATTAACTTGTTGTTGCTGCTGCACGGGCTGGATATGCTGATGTTGTTGCTGTGAGTGGAACTGCTGTTGCGGCTGACGTTGTTGCTGCTGCTGCTGTTGCTGTTGCTGTGGTTGTTGCTGGTAGCGCTGAGTTATGTAGTTCAGTTGCTGTTGTTGCTGTAGCTGCTGTTGCTGCTGTAGCTGTTGTTGTTGCTGTAGCTGTTGTTGTTGCTGTTGTTGCAGTCGCTGTTGCTGCTGCTGTTGCTGCAGTTGCTGCTGCTGTTGCTGCTGTTGCTGCTGTTGTTGCTGCTGCTGTTCTTGTTGTTTCTGCTGCTGTGCTAGCAACTGCTGCTGCTTATAAAGTTGCGACTGTTGTTGCTGCTGCTGTTGGTACTGCTGTTGCTGCTGCTGCAGTGTAGTTGCACTTGAAGCATCGCTGCTGCCGGGGCTCTGACCAAATTTATTGCTCAAGAAGTCGCTGAGGGCGACGTAGGAGTTGCCCTGCGAGGTTTTTGCTGGCGGCTGATTGACAAGTGAGGAGATGATGCTGCCGGCAGAGTTGGGAGCAATGCGTTGTCCCTCAGCGCGAGCAATCACAATGCTGGGCTGCGCGGCAGCAACAACCGACGGCAACTGTTGCTGCTGTGCACGTGGCGGTGCAGTTCCACTTGCCAAAGCTGCAACTTAATATATTTTATGTTTAATGTCTGTGCGTTCATAATACCTAGAGACTGGGCATTATGTGGTTGCTGGGCTCACCTGCTGGTGGTGGTGGTGGAGGCGGTGGTGTTGGTGGTGCTAATGCTGCTGTTGCTGCTGGCTTTGGGTAGTTGTAGTTACCGGCAATATTTGTTGTTGTTGTTGTTGTTGTTGTCTTCGTTAATCGTTGATGTTGTTGGCGTTGGTGTTGCTGTGGTTGTTGCTGTGGCTGGTGGTGTGGCTGAGGGCTGGCTGCTGCTGCTGCTGTGACCTGGTGGCCATGGGCAGTGGCTGCTCGCTGGTTGTGGGCGCTCTTAAAGTTCTGTAAAATTGATTCATCAACAATGGCGCGGGTTAGCTTATCGAAGGGCAGGAAAGCGGGGGAAGCGGAAAGGTGGCTTGAGGTGGTTTGTGTTTGTGGATGCTGTTGGTGTGTGGCAGCAGCTTGTGTCTGAGCTAGTGTGGGTGTGTGGTGGTTGTGCGTATTAAGGTGTGCGGATGGATTAAGTGGTGCAGGTGTGTAGCTGTAGCCGGAAGCTAGCGCAGAGATTTGCTGCGAAAGTGTGGAAAGTGCGGCGTTTGTCGTACGTTGTGTGGGTCTGGCTGTGGTGGTGGCGGTGGCTGTGGTGCGTTGGGTGGTGCGGGATGTGGGGCGTGTTGTTGTGGTACCGCGTGTCCTTTGCACTGCAGCCTGTGTCCTGTAGTTGGAATGACGATTCCGACCACGTTCCACACTCTGGCCAGCTGTGGGTTTGATGGTGGTGGTGCTGCTGACGCTACTGGCGCGTGTTGCTGGTGTGTAGACGCGATTGCCGCGGTTCACCTGGAACCGCTGCAAGTTGCTTTGTACCGTGTCCCAGCTGGCCTTTGGCTGGCTCGTTTCCCTGTCAATGTTTCGCACGGATAGCTTCCTGTTGGGGCCCTGATCCACTGCAGTGCGTACATGCGACAAGGGCGATTCTGTCGTGGTTGTTGTGGTGGTTGTGGTTGTGGTGGTGCTGGGCACGGTTGCTGCCGTGGACCTAACAGTTGTTGACTTGGGGGTGACCGACAGACGCGAAAGGCGCAACCGACTTGCCGCCAGACGTTGCACATAGCTTCGTGTGGGTGCGGTGGTGCGCTGTGTGGTTGTTGTGGTGCTTTTCGGCGTGGTTGTCGACGATCGACGTGAGGTGGCACCTCGCTTCTGGGCAAATCTTCGATAGCTACGAATACGCTCCTGAGTGCTACTGATTTCGGTCACGGTTTCTGTCGACGTGCTCATCGCTTGTGTGGTGCGGATCTTGGCTGTGGTCAGGGGAGCAGCTGTGGTGGTGGTACTGATCACTGGACGACCCAAAGTCAATTTGTTGGTGTGCAGTGCCGTCTCCTCCTCATCGTGTGAGGTCTGCTTGACGCCGGCCAGCAGCAACTTCTCTGCCTGGTGGTGCACGTCCTTCTTGTCAACCGCTGCTGCATCCAGTGGTGCATCATCTTGCTGCAGATCCTCACTCAGCGAAAGGCTTGCAGTCAGTGCCGCCGCCTGACCTATGGACTCAATGACTGGCACTTCACTGCTATAACTGAAAGGAACTACAGCCGGCTCAGTTGTGGTGCTGGTGGTGGTGTGAGCAGTGGTGCTGCTTGGGAAGCTGGCCGTAGTCTTAGCCGTCGTCCTACTTGTATCCTCTTCCTCTTCAGGTGGCAGAGTTGGTGCTATAAGCAAACTTTCGAATTCGCCAGCCACGGTGGTTTCGGTGGTGGTGCTTGTGGTTTTGTCGCTGTTGAATTTGGGTTTATGCTCAATGTCTTTATGAGTTTCAATGGGTATCTCATTGGGCTTTGGTTGTGGTTTATTGTGATGTGGTTTGAGATGTGTGAATGGGAGTCAGACAGTTGGAGGCGATAGTTGGATAGTTGGATAGCATAGCGATAGAGTTATAGATGGAAAGAGATTGGAAGAGTCGAAAGTATAAATTGATAGGTGGCCACAGGCACAGATAAAGATATAAGTATGGATATAGATATAGATATAAATATATAGGTATAAAGATTTAGATATAGATATAGATATAGATATAGATATAGATACAGATATAGATATAGATATAGATATAGATATAGATATAGATACAGATATAGATATAGATATAGATATAGATATAGATATAGATATAGATATAGATATAGATATAGATATAATATATATATATATATATATATATATATATATATATATATATATATATATATATATATATATATATAGATATAGATATAGATATAGATATAGTATATATATATATATATATATATATATATAGATATAGATATAGATATAGATATAGATATAGATATAGATATAGATATAGATATAGATATAGATATAGCTACAGATATAGATATAGATATAGATATAGATATAGCTACAGATATAGATATATAGATAGGAAGTAAGATACAGATACAAGATACAGATATAAGATACAGATATAAGATACATATAAAAGATACAGATATAAGATACAGATTCAAGCTACAGATACAAGATACATTTATAAGAAGAAGCTAATGAAGGTATCTTCCAGTTGGTCTACGGATTAGTTACTTCACTTACCGTGAATCTGATTGTGCCCGGCGTCTGCTTGGGTCTGCTGTAGACATAGGAGGACGAGGACTTGGAGGCGCCTTTGTCGTTGCTCTGCATGGAGAAACCACGGCTGAGGAATCTGAATGGTTGCTTTACCTTCTGTGGACTCATTGCTTGGTAGCCAGAGACACTGGGATCCAAGTCGGTGGACACTTCCTCGAGCAGATTATTGATGTTGGACACCAAGTCCATCTGAACAGCCTCGTCCTTGGTGTTGCGTATTTGCTTGATGTAATCGGGTGCCATCTGCTCGTTGGAAGCGGCCGAAGTGTCGGTGAGCTCCTCCAAGCCCAAATTGACGCGTTCGGCGAAATTCTTTTGCTTCTGGTAGTGATACTCACGTGGATACTCGGCAATGATGTGGGCATTGGTGTGGTCAAACTGAATGCCCGGATCGGAGGAGAGTTCCCCGAGGCTGTTTACATAGACATCATCCTCGGTGGCACTAGTTTCGATAGCAGAGGGAGCCGGCAAAGCCTCGCTCTTGATGTCTTCGCCGCGTTGAACCGATGTAACGGGAACTATTGCTGCGGGCTGGTCCAGGACACCGCTGGAGCCACTCAGATCCTTGCTAAGGGTCTGATGTTTGTGGTGCTGGGGCTGTTGCTGCAGTGCCTTCGTTATGGTCATGGTTGGGTACTCCATCATTATCCGAACACGCTCCATCATTTGCTGAGTGCTCCCCACGCTGTGATCCTCGTTCATATCGTAGTATTGCTCCGAGAGATCGCAGTTGACATTCCGGTACCAGTCGCACACGAACTTCTGTTGACTGAAGACGGTGCCGTTGGGGCAAAGGAAGCCAAAGCCCTGAGCCGAACGGGCAGTATGGGCGCAGATGCGGAAGGCCTGGCAGCGACTCTCCACATCCGCATAGTAACCTTTAAAATGGATAGAGATTCTCTATGAATCCGAAAGGACATGAATGTGGTTACTTTTGTGGCCTACCTTCATGGCGTCCCTTGCACACAAAGTTAGTCTTGGGCACCTCGCTCAGTATGGGATAGTCTACGCCGGGCTCGCCAGGGATTGTGTGCCGCAGGTCATACTGTTGATCGGTATAGTCATTCGCCTTGTCCGCATCCTCGAAGTTGCCCTGCGCCTGGGCGCTACCAATCAACAGCACCAGCAGCAGCCCCAATAACGGGAGCAGCAATCGCATTCGTAACCGGGGCATGGACTTGGACATGCTGAAAGCAAAAGTCAAGCAATATGTAAATCGAATGCTTACAAAACATTATGCATTAGGCTGATTGATAAATTATGAATCAATAAACATTCATTGATTAAAATGAACATGAGTTGTTGAAAACATTTGAATATAAAACGCCTGCCCAGCCACGACGTAAGAGCGGCCCAGCAGCCTGATTAGCATAAAGACAGCCACAGCCAAAGCCACAACCACAGTCACAGCCGCAGTCACAGTCACATTGAGAGTCGCATTCACAGTCACAGCCGCAGCCAACCCGCAGTTCAGGCACACAATGGAAACAAGGCGTGCCTGGCTCACCCTATAGCTGTCTAACCATCTCATACGTAACCCTTCCAAGATTATTAGTCTAATGTTCCGTACTAATTGATAAAGCCCAAACAAATGCCATAAAATCACATATCCGCTGTACACGGACCATCAGCCGGCACTGTTACCGGTCACTGCGTGGGTCCCCGTCTGTCACATTCATTTCATCGGTTAGCCTTTTACGGCTGCCTCCGGCCATATATGCTTCACACATAGCACCTAACCATGGCTAGCATTTCTTCTTGGCCACTTGGAGCGAGCGCAGTAAAAGGAAACCACATGCCAAATGAATAAGGCCTGACCTTCGAATAACTGTCATAATTTCCGTCAGGAGTCATCAGAATCATTTTTATAGGCTGGCATTTCAAATGAGCCACATCTGACACGTAATCGTTTTTGGGTATTCGACATTAGGAATATTCACATGATTAATATGAATAATATTTTAGAGTTTGATATGAATGAAATGAATGTGTAATATGTCGCGGCAGAGTCATAGGAACTGAGATTAGAAGGGAACAATAATTGATGTGATTTTTTTGGTGACTCGCTTCATTTTTTATGGATACTGATTTGCTCCAGTTGAGATTTATTCAGATCTGGAAATATTTCTGAATATGATTTATAGTTTCCATTCATATAAAAATTCCTATAAAATAACTAATTTAATTTTATAGCAGCTTTCCTCAGAGTGTAACGTTCCATTTACAACTTAATCAAGAGCTGGAAATCTCTTAATCAACTTTGGCCGATTATAAGACTCGGCAATTAACGTTGAATCGTTACAAATGTTAGGACTTAGCCCAGGCCGAACTTTCATTAATCATTGGCCTGCGGACTTATCAAACACATTTGGCCATATTAGAAGTCGACTAATTGATAATTATCAAAGTCACTTGGAGCTACCAGTCGGACATCGACTTGAAGATGCTGTGCGTGAGTTTATATATGTGTGTGTTGTGGGTAAGGTCAAGCTATTGACAGCTCATTATGTTTTCTAAATGATGATGCGTAGCCACATCCATGGAGTACTTAATGTTTCTAAATATTTTCATTCAATTTGTTTTTTTTTTTTTTTTGTTTTTCGCTTTGTTTTGGGAGAGGACAAACAAAAGACTTAGGAAACGAACTTAAACGTCAGTTTGGTACTTGAGATGTTTTGACCAAAGGTGAAGTGTCTGCCATGGAAATTACCTGCATTTCTATTGACTCAACGAACATTGTATAAGGGCATCAAGAGTAATGATGAAAATTGAGCATCAACCGTCGAGTCCCTTGAACACGACCGCACAGTGGCCATTGTGAAGATCATGTCACATGAAGTGCGCGAAATGGAGCTGAACGGTCATTCACTGTATGAAGCGCCCAGACGGCGGACACAAAGTGAACAAAACAAATACTGTACATATAAATAAACTATATAAAAGGTATATTTATATATACTATATATAAATATATATAATAGCTATACAACAGTAGTCGGCAACAATTTGCCAACTCAAAGAGCGATCAATTTCTGTCTTTGTTTGCTTAACAAAAACTCAAAATAAAAGGAGATAAATAAAAATTGAAATCATATATATATATATATATTTATCGAAACTGAAGAAAAAAATCAGCATTTAATTATTTTCCAATTTTAACTGTCTGCGCTGCGGCAAACATTTGATAGCTTCATCGATTATATAAGGAGTCGCATGCCTAATTTATACAAATATTCGATTTGGTTTCAAATCATGACGTAAATCTTATTCAATAGGAAACTCTGAGTCTGTGTGAGTCTTCTGGGTCTTCTGGGTTTTCTAGACCTTTTCAATACGCACACACACACACACACTAATATGTCAATAACCCCCAGTGTGTGTCAATAAACTGTAGCCATGTCTGTCCCATATGATCTACCGTATAATGACCATCTAATTGTATTTTAATGACTGGCCTGGTCTGGGCAGATCTGAGATGCCATAGGCACAGGTCATACATCACATGGACATCTTGGATGAAAAAGTGCCTGGCAGCCTATGCAAATGCAGTTCAATTGTTCCGATGATCTTGAAGTGTAACAAACGATGTACCTTCGACACATTCAGGGTCAATATCAAGATCAGCCGCTGGCAACTGGCAACTAACAACTGGCAACTGGCATCTAGCAACTGGCATCTGGCATCTGGCAACGAGGAAGCATTATCTTCGGTTTTTAGCCAAATCATGTCCATCATATTTCATGTCTTGTGTTTTGACTACAAACTGTCTTACTTCTCATTGTTCTCAATGATCCGTCAAACGCTTGGACAGCCGCTCGAAGATGATACGAAACTCCGATACAAAATGATAACGGCTTTGTGTGCGGAAGGAACGGAGAAGAAGCGGAGTAAAGGGTGTGGGTTAAAAGTGAATGGATTAACTCATTATAAACGTGGTCAATAGTGCCCAATGGACAGGCGGCAGACAAAAGAATTTCTTGTTATACATTTTTATGGTCTAATCACGTTGATTCCGCTTTGAATTCAAGTGTAACCTGTAATTATTATATTTCCGATTTGAGAAATAAAACCTAAACTTTATATAGTCAATCATTAAATTTCGTTTTTGTTTGCGCTTCTTCCTCCCCTCCCCTCCCCACCCCACTCCACCCCCTCAGGCTAGTGCCAATATATTAGCAGCACGTTTTAAGGTACCCCCGAGATCATAAATCTTCAAATGATATCATATGCCCGCAGTCAATTACCATGGCTCGACGGCTTGGGAACTGGTTTCGGTTTACTCTGGAATTTAATTATAGCAATTCTAATTTTGACGCGAACTCTCCAACCGAACCATAGCGCAAAGGAGAATGGGTAAAGGATCTTCTTGAGACACTTCAGGTTCAATGAATGACATCAATCTTAAGCAAACAAAATCGTAACATTTCTCATGGGTTTTTCTCACAGTTCCAGTCATAGTCACATTCCCAATAACAGCCACAGTCACAGTCACATTTCTAGTCACAGCTACAGTCACAGTCCCAGTCACATTCCCAGTCACATTCCCAGCTACAGTAGCAGTTCCAGTCACAGTCCCAACCACAGTGGTAGCCACAGCCGCAGTCACAGCCACAGCCACAGTCACAGTCACAGTAACAGTCACAGTCCCAGTTTCATTCCCAGTCACATTCCCAGTCACAGCCACAGTCACAGTCACAGTCACATTCCCAGCTACAGTAACATTTCCAGTCACAGTCCCAGCCACAGCCACAGGCCCAATCACAGTTTCAGTCACAGTCTCAGTCTCAGTCACAGCCACAGTCCCAGTCATGTGCCCAGTCCCAGTTATAGTCACAGCTTCAGTCACATTTCTAGTCACAGCTACAGTCACAGTCTCAGTCACATTCCCAGCTACAGTAACATTTCCACTTACAGTCCCAGCCACAGGTCCAGTCACAGCCACATTTCCAATCACAGGCATTGTCCCAGTCACATCCCCACTCCCAGCCACAGTCACAGTCACAGCCACAGTCCCAGTCATTTTCCCCGTTCCAGTCACAGTGCCAGCGACAGTCACAGTCACAGTCACAGTCACAGGCCCAATCACAGTCCCAGCCACAGCCGCAGTCACAGCCACAGCCACAGTCACAGTCACAGTAACAGTCACAGTCACAGTCCCAATCATAGTCCCAGTTTCATTCCCAGCCACATTCCCAGTCACAGCCACAGTCTCAGTCATAGCCATAGTCCCAGTCCCAGTCCCAGTCCCAATCACAGTCACATTCCCAGTCACAGCCACAGTCACAGTCACAGTCACATTCCCAGCTACAGTAACATTTCCAGTCACAGTCCCAGCCACAGCCACAGGCCCAATCACAGTTTCAGTCACAGTCTCAGTCTCAGTCACAGCCACAGTCCCAGTCATGTGCCCAGTCCCAGTTATAGTCACAGCTTCAGTCACATTTCTAGTCACAGCTACAGTCACAGTCTCAGTCACATTCCCAGCTACAGTAACATTTCCACTTACAGTCCCAGCCACAGGTCCAGTCACAGCCACATTTCCAATCACAGGCATTGTCCCAGTCACATCCCCACTCCCAGCCACAGTCTCAGTCACAGCCACAGTCCCAGTCATGTGCCCAGTCCCAGTTATAGTCACAGCTTCAGTCACATTTCTAGTCACAGCTACAGTCACAGTCTCAGTCACATTCCCAGCTACACTAACATTTCCAATCACAGTCCCAGTCACAGTCTCAGTCTCAGTGACAGCCACAGTCCCAGTCATGTTCCCAGTCCCAGCCATAGTCACAACCTCAGTCACATTTCTAGTCACAGCTACAGTCACAGTCTTAGTCACATTCCCAGCTACAGTAACATTTCCAATTATAGTCCCAGCCACAGTCCCAGTCACAGCCACATTTCCAATCACAGGCATTGTCCCAGTCACAGCAACAGTCCCAGCCACAGTCACAGTCCCAGCTACATTAACAGTTCCAGTCACAGTCCCAGCCACAGTCGTAGCCACAGCTGCAGTCACAGCCACAGTTCCAGTTACATTTCCAGCGACAGTCACAGTCCCAGTTACAGTCACAGCTACAGTCCCAGACCCAGTCACAGTCACAGTCACAGTCACAGTTTCAGTACCGGTATCGCTTCTTATATGGAATGTTCTCCCCCAAGTGCCTGTCATTACGGCCGTCAAGTGCGTAATACAAGCTGAGAACCTGGCCCCACTTCAGAATCTGCTGATCGCATTGTCTCCGCGTTGAGCTCTTCAAATTCCCAAATCGTTCAATTTTTATATCCGCATTGCAATTTTGGGCTACTAAACTGTTCATTGTGGGCGTTTACAAAATTCAATTGGAGGCATTAAGTTATCAATTGAAATATAAACATCAATAAATTCGGAATAAATTTTAAAACTTAAAAGAGATGTTAATTTTGAGATAAACTTAATGTGGGCTCTGATTTTGATTCGAAGATTACAAAGATCAAAAAATCAAAATCAAAAAACTGATGGGAGATAAACAAATTCTGTTTGGTAAATAAATCTTAAGATTTTCTAAATCTTAAATTAAATTTAAGTTTAATACTAAATTTTTTTATTTTTTTTAATTTATTATTTTCAAAACTATTTTGATCTGATGAGAATTTCAAAGAAATCAATGAGATACCAAGTGGAGTTTCAGTATCTAAATAAAAGTTTAAAAACAAAAAAAAATTCGATTTTAAGTTTTTCCAAATTTTTATATTATTTTTCTGAGTTTTTTAATATTTTTATTCTTTTTTCAAGTTTTCTGATTTTATTTTTTATTATTGTCAGAGCTTTTTGGATCAGATGAAGGTTCAAAGTAATCAATGAGATACCAAGGGGAGCTTCAGTTACAAAATTAAAGTTAAAAAAAAATTAGATTTTAAGTTTTTCCAAATTTAATATAATTTTTCTGAGTTTTTTATTATTTTTTTATTCTTAATTAAAATTTTCTGATTTTAGTTTTTTTCTTCCCTGAGAATAAAAGATACCTATTTAAAACTGCTGACTAAAGTCCTAAAGGATATATGTGGCCTTTCAACTACTTTTAAGATTTAGCTTGCATTTAAAAATTAATATAATTAATTTATTAAATATCAATCTTTTCTCGAATAAAAAACTTTTTAATTAATATTTATCTGTTTTCAATTTTTTGAAGGATAAATAATAATTTTTTTTTAAATAAATACACTTTAAAAAAGATATTTTGTAAGAGGCTTAAAAATAATGTTTAAAAAACATATTTTTGTTCAAGATATGATTGTTATTTATTTGCATGTCCTTAGCAAGAAATTTTTGAATTATTTTATTTAAAAAAATACTTAAATTCATTTTTAAGTTTTTAAAATTTTGTCCGTTGTATTTTTTATACACAAATGTTTATTATTTTTAAACAAAATATAAAATTGAAAGCTTTCAAATTTCTTTCTAATTAAATAACTTTTTATTTATTAATTTTTTTTTTAGTTTCATGCACTTTTTTATTTACCTTTTTCAGTTAAGTTAATAAATATTGCACTTTATATTCTAGTTATTTAAATAATTAATTTATTTATTGCCCGGTAACACTTTTATCTAGAGCTTCACATTAACCGAAGCAAACACAAAAGCGTAATCCTCTTCAACAGTATATCCTTTATATCCTTGTTGCTGATGGCGACGCGTCAACTCGAAACTTAACCGCTCGAGACGCGAACTTGAACTAAACTGAACTGAAAACTGAAAGATATCGAAATATTTGGCCAAAATGAGATGCGGCCGCGGTGGCAGATGCCCGAAACGGTCTTATGATATGCGTAAAAGAAGAAGACACACAACAAACGAGGAGAAGCAGAAACAATCGATTGCGTATGATGATGATGATGATGATGATCATCGTCATTCATCATTATGATGCCGATGATGGGCTCCATAATGATGCTGCTCCGGTTCGGAACCGGTGACAACCTGTTGTTGTTGCTGTTGTTGTTGTTGCTGTTGTTGTTGCTCTTGTGGCTGCTGCTGTTGCTGTTGTTGTTGTTGCTGCTGATGATGTCGCGGCTGCTGCAACATATCAAAAATGCATTTCGGCCCTTTGGCCATGTGGGAAATGGCATTAAATTGGACTTGCCTTTGACTTTCATTTTCTTTGGAGTGTATATTTCTCACGGCTTGGCCAAAAGAATGCGACACATCCAATCTTGGCCCTGTACTTGTCTGACTTCATTCCCGCCTTTACCCTACACCCCCCCCCCCTCTCGACCCCCCACTACCTCGTCACCTGCACAACCCCTAGGCCAGTTGGGTTTTTATATGTTTAAATAATTTATTAAGCACGCTTTGCCTTCAAGGCTTCTGAAAGAAGGTGGAGGGGGGGCTGTCAAAGCATCTCTGACAATTTCCGCATCTTAAATTTGATGCTAAGCCAAGTTTGAGTATCGTGTGACCCAAATCTACAATTTTTCATTAAACAAAAGCTCGTGCGATCAATTAAACCACCTTAAGAGGTAATTTAACGGCTGCTTACCACCTGCACTTGAAGTAGTTGCTGTTGTTGCCATTGCTGGCACTTGGCTTAGCTTTTTGGCCAAAATGATTAATGAAGTGGGTGGCGTTGGTGTTGGTGCTGGTGTCATGTGTTTTGAGCCTCGCAAAATCCACGCATATCAAATGCAAATTATCCGATTTCTGGTTCTTCACTCGCATCATACAAATAAAATCAAGAAAAAAAACAAGCAGAAAATAAAAAAAAAATAAAAATAAAATTAAAATCGAGATCGACAGGCACTAAATTTATATTGAAGCATTTGCCCATGATCTGGTTTTGGCGAATGACTTCGACATGCGGCCCAGTACAATATTTGCCATGTCAACTTGTTGTTTACTTGGCCAAAACACACGTCCAGCAGCCACTTGCAGGCTTGCTGCGGTCACCAACTGTGGCAACATTGGAATTGTGTCAGCGATTCGCCTATAAAAGTGACAAGCACTTCAGAACCTTATTTCAAATTATTTCAAATTATGTGGCACACACGCTTCAACTGGACACTTGTGGCACTTCTGATGATGCTACTGCTTGGCGGCTTGCGGCAGGCGGCCGCTTCACATGAGGAGCAGCTGGAGGACCAGCCGCACACCGATTTCGGGGCTCTGTTCAAGGCGTATGTTGACTTGGGTGATGCCATCTTCGGCACTTGGACACCCGACAACTATGCGGAGATACTGCAACAGAGATTCACCGAGTCCGATTGAAACAAGACACAGAAAAAAAAAAATAAAAACATAGCTTAAGAATTTTTGTGAGTTCATCAATTAAACAGTGGGCACAATTAAATTCCGTACGCTTCGGTTATCGTTACCATTATCATTGTTGCTTAACGATTTGTTTGTATTTCTTTAATTCTATTCCTATTATTTTTCTATTATTTTTCTATCATTTTTCTATTTTTTTTCTATTTTTTTTTTCTATTTTTTTCTTTCTTTTCTTATTTCTATTTCTGTTTCTATTTCTATTTCTGATTGTATTTGATCGCTTATTAACGTGGCTAAGCCTTTTGTTAGCCATATCTATAAACATGACACTTCATATGTTTTCGTTCATTGGCAAATTTGTCTTCAGTCGCCTTTTTGTCTCTTTTTGTGTTTGTTTTCGAATTTCCTTTTTGTTTTCGTGTCTCTTTGACAAATCCGCTGAAACATCGCAAATGAATTTAAAAAGATTCAATTTGGAATCTGCCGCCTGGGAATTAACTACTTAAAGATACTCTTCAATTATCTACTAGTTGTGAGAGACAAAATATAAAATAAATATTTTAAATAAAAAAAATATAAAATAAATAAAAATATAAAATATAATATAAAAATTAAATATATATTATATATATATATTTAATATAAAAAGTATACCCAAGACTTCAGGGCAAATTTATTACTTCTCATTTACCGTTTTATTTTATTTTAATTTATTATTTTTATATTTTAATATATTATTATTTATAAAATGTTATTAATAAGAAAATAAATTCGAATTAACATTGAATCATTGCAATTTAATATATTTTTAAATATATATTACAAAATCATTTTCTTAAATATTTCTTAACTTATTAAAAATGTCGCTTAATTGAGAGAAATACCGGAAATAATTTCGATATTTTATAGTTCGGTTAGATATATATTTGTTAGTTAGTTTGACTTCAATATAAATGTCCATAAAATAATTAAAAATATTTTAAAATTGTATACAAAAATTAAATAATTTTTTTTCTATTATACATATATCTCAATTTTATTTTGAAGACCTTCAAGTTAACTCAGGTATTTATTTTTCCTGCCATCAGCCAATTTACAGGATATACCTTAATCACATGTTTTATATAAGAAAAACTCCAATAATTATTCATATGGGAATTAAAAATATTTGAAAATTTTATACAAAAATTAAATCAATTTTTTCCCCATTATATATCTCAATTTTATGCTTAGTTTATCCCTTCAAGTTAATCCAATATTTATTTTTTCTTCCATCAGCCAACTTAAAGGGTATACCACATGTTTTATATAACAACTCAGCTTGACTTAAATATAATTGTCCATATAATAATTAAAAATATTTAAAAATTGTATACAAAAATTAAATCAATTTTTTCCTCTATTGTATATATATTTCAATTTTATGCTTAGTTAATCCCTTCAAGTTAATCCCGGTATTTATTTTTCCTTTAATCAGCCAATTTGCAGGATATGCCTTAATCACATGTTTTATATAAGTGAAACTTCAATAATTGTTTATATAATAATTTAAAATATTTATTTAATACAAAAATTAAATAATTTTTTTTTCCTATTATATATCTCAATTTTATACTTTAGAGCTTCAAGTTTTTCCTTTCATTAGCCAATTTACAGGGTATTCCTTCATCACGTGCTACACCAAACAAATGTTTGTGTCTATTTTGTTGTGTTGTTTTTATTTATTTTTTCTATTTTTCTATTATTATTATTTTGGGTAGCATCGATCAGTTGGACATTCGGTAATAATAGACATTCGATTTTATGCAAAATACCACAATTTCTGTCTCCCATTATAATGATATAAAAATACTTATTATGCAAGCACTTGTGCCAATTTCTTGTATTTATTTTTGTTATTTTTGTTTTGTTTATTTTTGTATATTTTTTTTTTATTTTCTTAATTTGTATAACATCAATAAAAAATTAATGATACTGCTGATTTCCTCCAATGAGAGATCAATATGCGTTATTCTTTTCATTGGATTTGGCATCCATCACAAATGAACAGCCTGCCAGATGTATCCAATTGTTCCTGAAGCCAAGTGCCAGGTGATTCTGAGATCCGTACTTCAGCTTTGAGTAATCCAATTTTTGGCACTTCAAAGAGGCTACAAAATATGCAAGCGCTTCAAGTCTCAGTTCTTCAATCGATTCTTTTATTATCTTAAGGCCTGAGGCCAGATTATTAAAATGCTTCCTACCTACGTGCCCTATAATTATGGGTTCCATTGACTACCAAATAAACGCACTAATTACGGATTTTTCTAAGCCAAGCTTTGAGTTGATTGAAGACTTTGAATCGACTTAAAAAAATAAAAAAATAAATACAGTTTATTTCTTGTGCCGAATGCTTATATAAGTTTCGGGTAAGTAAATCGAGGCAAGTGAAAGATGTGGCTTGTGGCTTGTGGCATGTGACATGTGGCATGTGGCATGTGGGTCGTTTTGTGGGGTGAACATAGCCACTAGGTAGTTAGTTATTAAATCATTATTTAGTCATTATCAACACAAATGCAAATGTAAACCTATTAAGCACAGCTACTGGCCATTCGGATAATCCATGTCTATGGGATGCACATTCTGGTTCCGCACACGCAATCAAAATCAACAATCCAAGCTGATCCCCCAACCCAACCCAATCCAGTCTAGTCCAATCCAGCCCAATCCAATCCAATCTCCAGATACCCAAAGAAAGAGCAGCTCATTAAAGATGATTAAAAGAAATTTGTCCGCGTGCAGGTGTTTAGGTCGATTAAGCTTTGGACACGGCGCTGGATGCCCCAAAAGTCCAGCTAATCGAAGTGAATCCAATCGAATACAAAACAAATACAATCGAATACAAACTCGAGTAGCTTTAACAACAAATAACAATAAAGTTAAGTAAATTGAATTAAGAGTCTTTGTGTTGGACATTCATCTTCTGTTCGAGCTTAGTTTGGGTCTAGTTTCTGTTCGAGATTCCCACAGACTGACACAGACTGATGGGCGTTAGCTTCTAAATGCTTGTCAAAATTCAAATTACCGCAAAAGATATTCAAAACCAAAAAAAAAAGAGAAAAAGAAAAAAAAAACTCAAAAAAGGAGAAAAAAAAAAACATTCAAGTTCCGAGATGAAGATAAATCAAAACCCAAGACAAACCCAATCGCTGTGGCTGGGCACATCCGAAATTTTATAATCAAAGAAACAAAAATCCAATCCCAATGAAGAGCGGGGGGAAAAAAAAAAATGAAAAAGAGTTTCACTTTCATTTGACTAAACATCACGAGGCATTGGAGGCAACGCCATGTGCTCCCAAGATTCCGACTGAGTATGGGAGCCAATGAGGTATTCGGTATGGTTCACAAATTAATACTTATGGCTTATATAAGTCCTAAATGCCCAAACCATAATAACAATCAAAATAGTTTAAGACTTTTAATTACTTGATTCCGAGTTGAACTTCCATTTCCGCAATGAGCGAGAAATTCCAAAAAGATAAAACATATCAAACGTCTATTACATCATATGAGTCTGTGGTTGTGTGTGTGTGTGTGAGTGTGCTAATGTCTAGGTTGTGGTTGGCGCTGACAAACACATGTTAATTTTGTCGTGTAACGCATCTTGTTTCTGGGCCGCGTCTTTCACTCCTCCGCCGCATTATTGATTTCTTTTGGCAACGCCAAAAACCACAAAAACACAAATTTCATAATCACACGCTGATGCCGGTGCCGGATTATTATCAGCGCCATAAATTAATCAACATACACACACACACACACACACACATATCCAAGCATCAGCAGCAGCAGCAGCAAATTGTGCCGGCTGCGCATCTCCATGGGTTCCGGGGGGGTTCCAAAAGAAATGCATATGCAAATGTGGCCAACGCTTTGATTTTTGCCGGGTCAATAGCTAAAACCCTTAGCGGGAGTTGGAGTAGATGCTTTAGCTGCTGGGCAAACGGGTGGCGGGCGTAGCTGAACCCACGAGCTGTAACCAGTGTCCATGTGCAAGTCGAAGCATTTATTTAATTTTATGTATTTATTATGCATTTGCCACTTAAACGTTGTATTTTAATCGATAGCCAAATGCCAGCGGAGAAAGCGAAACATCGCTGCACAAGTCGCTGCCGCGCCTACCTATGTATATCTCGGGGCTGGAGCAGCGACAGCCATGTAGTTGCAATCGCTACACCAGCCCAACAACCCAATAGCCCAGCAGCCCAAATAACCCAACGCCAAATGAAACATCCCAACATGTTGAATCTTTTAATACATAACGACAAGTGATTAACTTCCAAAGCTCAGGACCGATACGAATCTATATGGTGTCGGCGGGTAGTAGCAGGTGGCAGGCAGGTGGTAGGTACAAGACGGAGAATCGTATGACAAACATAAGAAAGATGGCAGATATAGGTTCGTTTGGGTGTACGGCTATGAATCAAAGTAAATGGGAACAGTTGTGGCTGAGGACAAGATTAAGTAAGTGGTAAGCGGTAAGTGATAAATATTAAATAATTAAATAATTATTATATTTATCTATATATTTATTTTATGAAATATGTATCATATAATTATATAATTATATTTGTAATCATATTTATAGCTAAAGATCTAAATATTCAAGCTTTGTTTCCATCGTAGTTTTTATATATAAAAAGAACTATTAAAGTGAGAACAGTTGTCGTGCAGAGGAGAAGATTGGGTAAGTGGGAAGAATTGTTATTGAGGAAATAATAAATACATATAGAAAAAAATAAAAAATATAAATAAATAAATAGTAAAACTAAGTTATGTATATAAAATACGTATATTTATATTTAAAACTTATATACTACCGCTAAAGTTTACTTTGTTTATTATGGCATAATTTGATTTTATCGTAGTTTTTATATATAAAAATAAAACTATAAAGTGGGAACAGTTGTCCAGCAAAGGAAAAGATCAGGTGAGCGAGATAAAATGTTATAAAAGGAATAATAAATATATAAATTATAAATAAAGAAAATGTAAAACTAAATTTTATATATTTTAAATACATATTTTTATATTTAACGCTGAGAATCAGAATACTTAAGGTTATTATGGGAAAATTTAGACATATAAAAAAAAACATATATAAACTGTACCCAAAGATGAGAGAAGCTCAGGCAAGTGAATAAATAAATATTAAATAATAACTAAATAATAATAAGCAAATAATTTATAAATATATATAAACATAAATTAAAGTTAATATATACAAAATTTTTATAATAAAATTAAACACTTCTGTAATTAATCCAAATTTACCCGTAATGCATTCTGACTCCTGGCAACATCTGCCACATGTGCACCATAAATTCATGAATAGAATAAATGAATGAATTTCGCAACTCAAAGTACAGTTAAGCATATGAACAGCAGTGACCACATAAATATGATCAGCCTTATATGGACCTGTATGCGGGAGTTCTTTAAATGGTGAGTCGATCAAAAGACAAAAAAATTGATTTTTATATCTTCCAACTAATACGATTATTTCTTGTATAAATTCAAATATGTTAATTTCGTCGTTGCTGTCGTCGTGAGTCATTGAGCTCTTCGATTATATTATAATCATATTAGGTATTTATAAAGAGCTTTACAGTTATGTTTAAATGTTTGCGAAACGCTTCGTCAAATTAACAAGCTCTGATACCAGTGAGTCTCCACTTACCCCCTCCCTCCTCCACAGCTTATCATTCACTTTCTTACCTGTCACCAATTTTATAGTAAATTAACAAATATGTGAACAAAAAATAAAAAAAAATAAAAAAAAATAAAATAAAATAATTTTCACTAATTTTTATGATATTTTTACATAAGAAATTTTTATTGAGGTTTTGTGCTTTTGTTTTTATCTCGAGAGGTGCGACGAGGTTTTTATAGGGCAGGTCGCTCGCTCGCCCGACATCTATTAAGACAATTTGTTTATTGACATAAATCAACAGGTTTACCGTTACGATGCCCCAGCCTCACCATACAAATGTTGTAATATTGTAGTGTCCCACCACCACAACGCGGATTGAAAGTCAATTTTCAACTTTATTTGAATGTTTATTACAAGGTATTACATTTTACAGAGTTTTATATAGTTTTTAAGATATCTTCCTCTTCACGAAGTACAATATATTTTTTATATTTAAAACTAACTCATGTTTTGTGTGTATTGTGTTTGTTTTTGTTATGTTGTTGTTGTTGTATTATAATGTTGTTTGTTGTATTTCTTTTTAAGGTTGACTTAAGATCTAATAAATGTGTGTATTGTGTATGTGTGTGTGGTTGTGTGTCTGTGTGTGTGTGTCGCTTAGTTGTATATTCACAACTTTAGATGCCTTTTCAGTTTTTGGTCTTAACGAACAGATTAGTTTATTGTTTAGTATTATTAACATTATGATTATAATTATGAATATTATTTATTAATAGTTCACATTAGTTTTGTGAAGATTTTGCAAAGAGCACATTTAGATTTGATTTTATTAATTAATGTTTTCATATTTATTTTGGATTTTGCAAAATCTTCTAACAAAATGATGAACAACTGGAAGTTTAATGGGCAGAGGGGGGGCAGCGTCGGGGGCGACGCATGCAAACAATGTGCACGATTAAAGACATTTCATTATAAATACATATTCATACAGATATTATTATATATATATAAATATATATGTATATGTTGATGCAATTTCGTGATTACATATATGTGTGTGTGTGTGTGTGTGTGTGTGTTTTTTAATACTGGGAGTGTTTGTGATTTTCCTTCTTACATTTCGTTATTCGCTTGGGCTATGAGAAGCGTGCTTTGGGAGAAGTGTTGACTTATTCCTAGTATTCCCTTAGGGCGTAGACATTGCGTTTATCCAAAATAATCATGCACATTGTTGCAATGAAAATGTTTCAGATAAAATACAATTTGACATAATGCAACTTAACGCTTAATCTGTGCTGTTTACAGGACGAAATATTAAAAGCTATTGTACAGGAATCTTTAACAAGGAAAATACATTAATTAGTGTGTGTGTGTGTATAAAAGATAACGTGTATGTGTGTGTATATGTGTGTGTGTATAAGGACAAATTGTTTAAAAGAACACACAATTAAATAATAATTAAACGAGAGGCATATTTAAACAACACGTTATTCATAAACATGCTCAGCTTTTGGTTTCGGATTCTATGGGAGGGGGGGGACCCATTGGGGGACCAAAAGCTGAACATTTACAAAATTTGATTTTAAACATTCATTTATAATAATTAACGATTATGTAAATTGTATTTTCTTTTTTTTTTTTGTTTTTTTTTTTTTTGTATTTTTATGTATACCTTACAAGCAAATTACCCAAGGGAATTGCAACCATTTGGCTGCAACTCCATTGGGGACTACAAATTTCGAATGCCACTTGCAATTTGCGAATCGAAATGTCAGCCGGAAATTTGTGGTTTCCATTTGCTTGAGAGGCTTCAATTATTTATACTTAATGTTAAATAGTAATTGTATATTTATATATATATATATATAAATGGGGATGTGTTTATATATATATATATATATACATAGATTCATTATTCGACGAGTTCCATCATACATATGACCACCAGTGGTAGCAGTTCTTATGCTCCTCCTCATTAGCTTCGTTGGCTTTGAAAAAATAAATCAAAAATTTTCACAAATGTGTGTAAAATATAATTATTTTTTTTTTTAATTCTTGTTAATTTCAATCAATTTTTTTTTTTAATTCTTGTTAATTTCAATCAATTTTTTTTTTTCCTTTTTTCGTAAATGTTTTTCATTTCTTTCTTTTTTCATTTTTTGTTCTGTTTTGTTTTGTTTTGTTTTGTTTGTAGCAAATGCAACTGTGAGAAACAGAAATTTTTTTATTTATTTTTTAAAAGCGTTGCATCAGCTATTCAAGGCAGCCGCATGCAGCATCCGATAAATTTAAATAAGTGTAAGTTATAGATTTTCGTTCATCAATTCAATTCAAGTGCCCAACAAGTTTCAATCTTAACAACGTTTAGTCAGTGTATCTCAAGTGTGCAACGAGCTGCAACGAAAATTTGTAAACAGTTTCTTTGCTTTTCGTGTGTTTTTCATTTGATTTTTTATTTTATTGGATTGAATTGGATAAGATTGGATTGGATTGGATTGGATTGAACTGGATTGGATTGGATTGAATTGGATTGGATTGGATTGGATTGGATTGGTTTGAATTGGATTATAACATGGTTTAGTTTTCGTGCTAGATTCTTTCTATTCACTCTAGTCGCATCGTTTCATCAATTTCAACAATAAATAAATAAATTAATAACAGCAGAGGGCGAGACATGCGCATTGACGCACAAAGCGCACACTTGCACATAAATAAATAAATATGTATTAACTAATAATTTGCTATTTCAAAAAGTTAGGTTCTCTTCTTCTTCTTGCATCCTGCATCCTGCATCCTGCATGTAATTAATCATCGCATTCTTCAAATTTGCACACAACTTTAACTTTTCACTTTTCTTTTTGAGCTTTTCCATTTTGGCTTTTTAGTTTTAGTTTTAGTTTTAGTTTTAGTTTTTGTTTTTGTTTTTTGTTTGATTTGTGGACGGGGTGTTTTTAGTTTTTTTGTTACCTTTTTCTTTCATTTTTTTATATTTTTTGATTTGTTTGTAATTTACTTTTGCATAAGCACAACAAAAAAACAATTGCAGTTAATAAGTTTTGGCTTATTTCTTGGCATTGTTCAGGCCCAATTCACTGAGTATCTTCAGTGCATTGCGCGCAGCTGCGTTCTGAGATTCGTCGCAGCTCTTGCCCACGCCATGGCATATCTGTGGCGGCGTTGTGGATAGTGTCACAATTGTAAGGAACTCATTGTGGTTACCCTTCGGATAGTCCGAGAAGTTGACCTAAATACAATCGATGTAAAATGTAACTTCTAATTTGATAAGGATTTAAATATTCCTCTCACTTACCTCAAACTCTAGCAAATTACTGAGATACAGTAGTTGATCCTTCATGTGTACACCTCCACCGCCATTGCCAAGAGCACTACTGGCATGCCCATCCCCACCACCACCGATATTGCTATTGGCGATGGGAGCATTACTGCTGTTACTGCTGACGCCACTTGTGTTACTGCCTGTTGATGTGTTCAATACGCTCTCGCCGCTATTGATGGCCTCATTTGAACTGCTTTCAATTTGCACGCTGTTGATGTCCTCTGTGATGACTGTGAGAGGTTCCGGTTCTACTTCCTTCTCTTTTTTAGCTTCAATTTTAGGTTTTACCACGACTGCATCCTTTTTCCTTGCTGCTGTTGAAACAAAAATGTTAACACCAGGAAATCATAGATCATATACTCAAGCTCTGACTTACGTTTCTTGTTCTGACGTAGTATGAGGATTCCTGGTACGGGACCGGCAGGTGTTGAGACCATTGGTACTTCGAGACAAGCGGGAGTGTCTACAATTGGCACCGTTATGGGAACCACATTGTTATCCAACGTGTTCTCTTTCTCTATGCTACCCAAGTCTGTCGATTCCAACAGTTCCAGCAAAGCTACGGACCATCAAATTAATTTAAATTATTTCCAAGCACTTATGTGACGAACTCACCTTGAGCAGCGTTTCGCTTGGCCAGCTTTTTACTGTTGCCAGTACCACGAGCTGAGGTACCGCTGGCCGACACTTCCATGACGAATTCGCGACGTCTGGAAGATTCATTGCCATTTTTAGCAATCAGTTCGAAGATGGGTTCCTTCTCCTTGCGCGTTTGTTGCAACTGTATGAGCTTCGTAATGGGATTCTCCGCGTCATCGACTTCTACAGCAGGTTTCTCCTTACGTTTGCGTCGCTCCGGCTTGCAAAGCGGCGTCACGGCGGACGAAGGTAAGCCTGCAACAGCAGCAGCAGCAGCAGCAGCAGCAGCATCTCCGTTTGTTCCGCTGACCTTTCCAGGAGTCTTTACTTTGATACGCTTCATCGGTGTTTGTTTAGCTGGTGACAGGGGGGGCAACTTTTGAAGCTCAATTAACATCTTTTCGGCGGAACGCTTTTTGGAAATCTTCTTGCCATTTCCCTCGCCTTCGGTGATAATGGAGCCAACAACACACGCCGTAACGAAGTTCTTCATGTGAGCCGGGCCCTCCTCACGCAGCACCTTGAAGTGCACAGTCATGTTCCGTCTGATGCCGACCTCGTGTACTTGTGAAATCGGCGACTTCTTATCACCATCATTCACAGAGTCGTCCAGGGCCTCATTCGACATACTGTTCACCTGAGCTTTAAGAACCTGCAGCGCACGAGCTGCTGCGTCGTGCTTGGCCTGCTGTAGGGTTCGTCCCATACCAACAAACTTCTGTTTTCCCACAAAAAGTGTGATCTTGCTTGGTGTTACAGGAAGGGACGCTGCATAGGGACCATGCGGACCCGCTAACATGTGAGGACCCAAAGATGGTGCCAAGGCGTATCGCGACTGGTATTTCGGCGTGTACGGTCGTTGATGACCGTAGATTGCGCGCTGTGTTTGTATCGTTAAGTGCGGATGATGTGAATGCATTGTCGGTGTAGGAATTACATATCCGCCAACACCGCTAGCATTGCGACGCAAGGTAAATGGAGGCGGTGTTGGCGGAGGAGGTAAGCCAGCCGCTGGTGTAGGCAATAGGGGCGTTGCGTACTCAGGCAACATTGGCTCCGGCGGAGCCATTTGCGTGGGATCAAGTACGTAGTATGTGCGTTGTCCTAGCTTCATTGCCATCGCGTTGAGCTCAACAGTGGGTGTTATATGCGTACGCGAAGAAGGGCCCTCCTCATTGCGTCGAACTTTGGGCGGCGGATGCTTGTATTTGGTCTCATCGATTGCCTTTGTAGCTGCCAAATGCTGCGCCTTTTTAATCCTAAACCCGTCGGCAGAGTACTCCTCTTCACCCAGCTTCAAGGTTACCGTGAATGTTTTCCAATGCGCCGGACCGCGCTCCCCCGTCAAGCGGTACTGATGTGTGATCTATCCGGTTGGAAGAGAAAAAGGACGATTGCAGAGATTAGGACACATCTCTCAATTAATGTGAGTTGAGCGTTGCACTTACCTTATTGTATCTTGCCAATTCATTGACAAAGCACATGGGCGTCTTGTCTTTGGCGCTGCGCGTGCTGTTGTTATCGTCATTGTATATTGTGCCCGATGCATCAATGTGCTCAGCACTGCTGCCGCAGTCCTCGGTCTGTGCTGCAGACCCAGGCAACGACTCACAAAGATTGCTAGTTGTTTCGGTGAGCGGCAACTCACACATCTCACTGCTGCCCACTATGGAAAGCGTTGTGGGAGGAAGAGAATGCTCGATCTGAGTATCGGCATTTGATGCTATTGTATCTGCTGTTGCCATTGGAATTTGGCCATTGCCCTTGGTATTGCGATATGTGTTCTGCAGAACTGCTTTGGATGCATGCGAGTAGCTGTTGTTTGTATTAGCGTTGTTGTTGTTGTTGTTGTTGGTGGTGGTGGTGGTGGTGTTGTTGTTGCTATTGTTGTTGTATTTGGAAGGCTTGGCATTGCTTACATAATAATGAGTCTGCTTGCCAGTGAGGACCGCCTGCGGTGGCTGCGTCGTATAACTACCCAAGTGGGTCATATGATGGGGCAGTTGACTATAGGTGATAGCCGCCGGATTTGCAGCAAAGTGATTGTATGCTTGAGGTGGTTGACTGCATTTTGCTATGTGGCTATTGCTGTTGTTAAGAAGTTGATGCTGTTGCCGAATCTTTTGCATTTGGTTGTTATTGCTTGTGTTATTGAGGTTGTTCGTGTTTGTGTGATAGGCGGCATTCGGCTGTGGCTGTGGCTGCGGCTGCTGTGGCTGCTGCACGAGATGATGACTGAGCCTGCAAGTAGAATAATTATTCAATTAACAGACACTTAATCCAATCCCATAATTGCCCAAGTCTTAAGCCTTTAATTTTAAAAGAGTCCCTGACAGCTCCTTTTAATTTCAATCCCAAAGAGCGATAAACTTTGAATGCTCGGGCGCACACAAAGCACCATTTAAGTGCATAAACTTCTATATTAAGTGGACATCGAAAAGGAAAACAACAAAACAACAAACACAGACACAGCAAGGATATTCACCCTCTGCGCTTTGGCTCTTAAAGAAGCGTTGATGTTGTTGTTGCTGCTGCTGCTGCTGTTGTTGTTGTTGTTAGTGTCATTGTTGTTAATGTTCTTGTTGTTGCCGCTACAGACAACAGTGGTAAGGCTCAAACAATAGAAGAAATCTCTAACAAAGCACAAAAGCCGCATTCTTTTACGCATCGTGTCATTTTTCGCCAACTGTCAGTTTCAATTGAGACGCACTTACCGCGAGAGCAAGAGGGAGAGCAACAAGGATCGAGGCAGGAGCAGGGGCAGGGGCAGGGGCAGGGGCAGGGGCTGGGACTGGGGCAAGGGTTAGGCACAAAAAACGAACTTAGAAGAACGTTAAGAACTTTCGATGACCGCGTGTTGTCCAATTGTTGATCTATAAATGTGTTCAATTCGCAAAATTACCTTTTAAAACTTCAATCAAACTTCATCAACCGAAATCAGCCAATTTCACATGCACATCCGCGGTATCAGAGTTCTATATACTTGATTGTTCGTATTTATAATGTATATATATAATATTATGAAATGATGGAAAATTCAATGTAAGGAGTTAAGAAATAGATAGAAACTATTTCATAACTTGACATTAGGGATTTGAGGGGTTAACTTAAGGCTTTTGCTTATTGCGACGCTCGGTTATTGGAATATCTTCAATTTAAGAACTTTTTATATTATTTCACAAATTATTGTAATACACATTCAAGTTAGAGATTGGGATTGGGATTGAAGTTCACAGCACAACGCGCGCGAGTGTGATCCGTAGTGCGGTTGAAGAGCAACTGGCGACCAAAGAAGGTTGAACACTTTTTTGGAGCTGGAGCCGAGAGGGCAGAGAAACATCTGATCGCACAAAGGGCGACAAACTGAACTAAGAGAATAACTGGCCGCAGAGCGATCCCTACCAGCATCAGCATCAGCGTCAAGGATAATTGCAGCCGCTGTTGCTGTTACCTCTGCTGCTACTGTTGTTGCCGTACTTATATCTGTTATTGTTGCTTTTGTTGTTGCTATCATTCATTGATGTTGTTGTTGTTGTTGTTATTGTGGCTCTGAACCCGTTATCGAGCGGAAGTCATGCTGAGCGCTAAAGAACAAAGAGCCACTAAAATTATAATTTATGAGTTGAGAAAATGGGATGATGAGTCTCACAGGCGATTGTCAGTGACAGGAATTAACATAATTGCCGCAGCGTATATAAAAGCCTAGACATCACGGCGTCTCCTAAAGGGGTATCACCCAAAGCTACCTATAACATACAAAATTCAGCGATCTAGGTTCAAAATTTAGTCCTTACCGTCCGTGTGTATCGCGTTGCGGCGGTGGAACTGCCTGTTGCTGTTGTTGTTGTTGCTGCTGCTGCTGCTGCTGAGGCTGTGTTACAACTGGTACTGGTGCTGCAGACGTTAGGGCGCCTAAGTGTTGTTCCATGCCAGTATGTGGATGTTGCAGCGCCAAGTGGCTGTGATGATGAGTAGCGCGTAGATGCGGTCCTCCCCTTGCCGCATGCACATGATGTTGCATCCTTACAACTCCTATTTGACTCGCGTTCCAAATCGTACAGCTGCTGCAATTGGAAGTTAACAAAGCAAATATTTTTATTGGTCATACAATGCGTACAAATGGTGTTCCTTTGTCTTACAGTTGTACCCACTTTCAACAACATCAAAAATAGGTAAACTGCATTCAAATGCAACAGCGACAGGCGACGAAGCGACCCGTCCGCCAGTCCGCCACTCCGCCAGGCGACAGACATGCCTAAATCAAATTGTGACAGGCTCATATGACTTGGACCTCAGAGGAAGGGGTAAAAGGGGTAGACAACCACCACACCAACTTATTCGAACAGTGAAGGACTTTCCTTGCATTCGTTAAAGTCCATAAGATATCTACCCTTCTTAACTACCTACTACTACATCTTGTTGCACTTTTCTAGTTTCTGAACCTAAGGAGCAATCCTAAGGAGCATTTCGAATATATTTTTTTGTGGTTGTTTTGCTGTTGAAATTCGATAAAATGCAGCTGCATTTTGATTGATACAATCAGGTTCTACCATGCATTGAACTCCAGTGCATTGTGGTAATCCCCTTTGGTTGACGCCACTGCATATATGGCATAACAGTCGTTGGATTGCATTTGTATTAATGCCGCGCACTCACCTTCCTCTTCCTCTTGATCCTCTCTTCTTCTTGGCTCAGCAATGTATTTTTGTATTTTAGTTCGTATGCAGAAGGGCAAACGTAGCAATTAGAACGCACAATAAATGAACTGGCAATTGAAATTCCAAATACACATAAATATGTCAATAGATATGTACTCGGTGGTAAGATACAAAAAGTCAACGTAGAACAACAATAACGACGATTTTTTTTTCTTCTAAATTTTCTGCTAGGTATTTTTTGATGAAACTTCTTTTACAAACTTAAATATTTAACACTTAAATTAAGTTGATGAACGTATAGAACTAGGTTTTTAATTTAATTTATCATTATTATATATTAGTTATTATTATTTATAAACGTGCGGCGGTATTTTGCACTGTGGCTGTGGATGAAACTCGAAAAATAATAATGAGATTTAGGCAAAGCGGGAAGCGGGGTGCGTTGCGCATTTTAGTGCTGGAAAACTCAGCATGTTGCGTGATTTAGTGTTAAAGATACAATTTAAATAATGTTAATTAACATAACATAAAATTGTTATTTTTTTGTTAAAATTCAGTTTTAAGCGATGTACGGGAGACACGTAAGGTTATTCATGCCTTTGGTCTTACTATTTAAAATATTTTCGAATATTAGAGCTCATTTTAAAATATTAATTTTAAACTTTACATCTTCGTGACTTTTACATAACATGAATAACGTTACACAGCTAATGCCACTTAAGTCGATAGACATCGATTATTAATGTGTTAAGGTGACCACACACATAAACAGAATTGAGTTCAACAGCTGTTTAAACATTCAACCAGTTAAAATGGCTGCTATAGTTTCGTGGATCGCTTGTTTTTCATAATTCGTTGTGTCGAATTGTAAATAGCACAAGACTTTAAGCTGGGAAAGCAGTTGTTTTAAATTAAATCATTCCAGTTCCATAAAAGTATTCTCTCAAGTTTTGATAATCACTATGATAAGCTTAACACAAACAAAAAGCTGCAAACGTGGCTGCTACTTTTATATAGAGATTTACATTCTTTGGACCTTTTGTTCTAATTTGGTTGTGCAAACGACGGCTGAGGTAAATAGTTTGCTTATAGAATTAATTACATCTGCACAGGCAGCATATGTATTTCAATTTACAATTGTATACAGATGTTTTGCATATTGATTTTGTTTTCTGACGTCACATCCATATGTGTGGTGCTCATATTTACATATGTGTTTGTAAAATTGTTTTGTTTTGAAAAGAATGTGCTGATAAATGATATTTATAACAATCACTTCACAGAATCAAAGTGCGCACCGTTATCTGCCGAATGTAGCCTTTGGCAGTGACAATAATAATGAACTCTTCCAACAAATGTTGGAAGGTGTTGGTGGGGCCGAAGCCAGTTGGCCGCAAAGAGCAAAGCAAGAAGTAATTGACATAAAGACTGAACTTGCCAAATTAAACACAAGTAAGTAGAAATGGATCAACTGTAACAGAATGTGATAGCTACAATATTGGTTAGTTGTAATGAAAAGATAAATACTATAATTTTTTGTTTTTTTTTTTACTCATATTCAGCTTATGTCTACCAAAACCAATGGCCGGCATCCAATGTAATGCTAGGCGCTGTCACAGCTGTAAGCTTTGATCGAGCTGGGAACGTGGTCATCTTTCATAGAGTGGACCGTATCTGGGATGAAAATACGTTCAACGCATCGAATGTGTACATGCATAAAAACAAAGGACCAATCAAGAAGTCCACTATTTTGGGACTAGAAGCCGACTCTGGAAAATTGCTTTATGATTGGGGCAAAAACTTGTAAGCACTTTTAAATCTAATTAATTTTTATAGTCTTATTTTCATGATTTGATTGTTTCCAGCTTTTACATGCCACATGGATTGAACATTGATCCCGAGGACAATGTTTGGGTGACAGATGTTGCATTGCATCAAATATTTAAATTCGCACCGCGTGGAGAAGGTGGAAAACCACTGTTAACGCTTGGTACCGCCTTTCAACCAGGCAACGATAAATCTGGAAAGTTTTGCAAACCCACCGCCGTAGCAGTGCTTAACAATGGTGATTTCTTCGTAGCCGATGGGTATTGTAACGCTCGTATTGTCAAGTTCTCAAAGGCGGGCAAACAAATCCTATCTTGGGGTCGAAATACATTTAGTGGTAGTTCCTTTGACATAGCTCCAGCAAATTTCTTTGCTATTCCCCATGCTCTGACGCTGGTCCCTGAACTAGATCTGTTGTGTGTGGCGGACCGTGAAAATGGACGAGTGCAATGCTTCTACTCTAGCAGCGGAGCCTTCCATTCGCAATACCACAATCCTCTGATTGGCGATCGACTCTTTAGCATGGCCTATACACCAGCGTCCGGTAAGTCAAGATCAAATATTTAATTTTATTGATCTTTTTATAATATATCTTTGATAGGGGGTGAACTCGTGATTGTTAATGGACCCACTGCTGAACTGGGAATGTCACCGCAGCACTATAACGAAGTACATGGCTTTGTAATGAGTATGCGCACCAGACAATTGGTCTCCAAATTTGGTCCAAACAATTTACAGTTTAAAAGTCCTCACGATGTAGCTGTCACCGAGGATGGTAATGCAGTATACGTAGCGGAGCTTAATCCCACACGTATACACAAATTTTTGCATAGGTCAAAAACTGTACCAGTGTCATTGTCATCGGTAAAGACTAACTACGCGGTTAATGAAGCCGCCAATGAAGGATCGTTGAAATCGGCCAGCACCACGGATTCAAGCACACAGGGTCGTCATCATCCTAGCGGCAAGGCAATTTTAGTGGCGTCACTAATGCTTACATTTGCCGGCTCCACATTTGCTTTGGCATTAATTGTGGCGCGTCGCCGTAAAAGAGGTAATCAAGCTATAAACTTAACGCCACCTAGCGACCTGGTCTATCGCAGATTGGCCGCCTCCACATAAAATTTGTGCTAACCTATTCACTGAGTCCTTAGTTCCGTCCTTTGTTCAATTGCGCTTTGTATACTTACTGTTAAATTTTAAGTTTACCTTTGGTGCTTTCACCTCAATTTTTCTGTGACATTTTTTTGTAACTTTTCGTTCTCGTTTATGTAATCTCATAATCTCTCATGTATACAAATACATAATCGTACAAACATATTATTTTTATATACAAAATATACATATATACATATATATATATATATATACAGATCAATACAATTAATGAATATACTCTTAAGTCTGTCTTTTGGTTTTTTTTTTTTTTTGGTTTAAATTGCAGCGAATGTGTAATATAATATAACTAACGTCTTGTTGCATGTCAGAACGTTGGCTGCATGTGTTCATAATTGAGTGTGATTCCATTTTGTTTTTCAAATAATTATGATTATAAATTGATGCGGTTTCAGCAGGTTGCTTGCCATTTGGCACACACAATCGGCGTCATGCCTGGGAAAAGAGCGAGGGCTTTAAGTTGGGAGGCCTGCTCGATCGCAATGGATTTGAGAAGCTAGAACAGAATGCCAGCGATGAGGAACAGGAAACGACAACGCTCTCACAGTATGCCTAGCCACCAGCCACCTACCAAACCCAAGAGACTTAACCATTTAAAGGCAACTAATCATTCCTTGCTCTAGTTTTAAATACCTCAGTGAATTTAGCTTATGTTTTAACCTTGTATCTTTATACTGTGTATATTTTTTTTTATTTTAAACATTCCACATCGTCTACTGATACGATCCTTTGCCAAATCCCTTAAGTAGTCACTAATTATACAAATATTTATTTGCAAATAATTAAACATAACGATACGAATCGAAACGAAAGGAAAAACATTTTTAAATTTGCGTTTGGAGTCGTCATATATTTTTCGTAACTACGTCTACGTTCTGCAGCGACGTCGCTCTTAGTAAACTACATTTCCCTAATGGATCAGGATCGGTTTTAAATAAGTGTATAAGTATATTGCATTATTTAACGTCTAATAAGGCCCCTGCGTGGCGAATATCTTGATAGTCTACATCAACTTAAGTAGAAACTGAGATTTTGTTTAGACATCTTGACACAAAAACCCCTCATTGTCCTCGGTTACAATTGCATCAATGTTGTAAAAGATTGCATGCATTATAACTACAAAGCAGGTTGCGCCAAGTGTCCAAAATAGCACTGAGCCAGCTCCGACTAAAAACAATACAGGGGTCGCAGCAATATTAAGGGCTATAATTTGCTGATTCGGCGTCAGTGTGTGTCCCAGTATCGCGACGTTTGAGTTCGTGGATCGTACCTTGTGGCTTCCATATGCCACACCAATGACTACCAGCAAAGTGAGTGGTGATGTTATACTAAAAGATGATATATGATAAAATAGCATACTGATACAAGCATTTATCAATTACGGAATACTCACAGGCAGTAAATCATCAGTACGATGAAAATGAAGCAGTAATTACTTTGAAAGTATGAGAGATTACGAATGACACGATTGTTAAGGCGTTGCATGCTAACGGCGGTCTTGAAGTTGTTGAGATTGAAAAACACTGTCCAAGGTTGCAAAGTGCGACGCACTAATTGAATCATCTCCAGTGGTGATGGTATGTTCTGAAACTTGGGCAAGCTGCACATAAATTAAAACATAAGAAAATCTATTCGTTCATAATTTGTCACTTTTATTTGTTACTACTTAGTTATTGCCTCAACAGTAAATTATAATAGAAGAATTGGCAAGCATTTTTTTTTCACGTTTCCAAGGGCGACGTCTAAGATATACATATTTTGTGCTTACCTTTGAAAATCCAAGGAGAATCTATTATCACCACCAGTTTGTCGCGGCGGCACCTGCATGTCGCCGCTAACATTGATATTTGTGTCTGCCATTGATGATTGTAGACCAGTTACTTGTTATAAAAAAGTAGGAAATATATTCCACTTCTTAGCCAACAGTTTCTTGATATTGTTGTTTGCTTCCGACTTAGAAATATTTTATCGGCCACGGATGCTGCACGATTATCTGACGTGTTCAATCATTGACGACTCAAACTTAAACAAAAATATGTGTTACTACATAAGGATTTGGATTTACTAACTACTAACAATTAATAAATTTAACACGTACTTCTTATTTGGATTTTGACAATTATACCCAAACTCCAATGATTTGTTTAGATATTCAACGAACGAAAACTGTTTTACTCTGATGTGGCAAACTTAATTTGCTTGGAAACTCTACATCCGACAACCCAAACAAAGGGAGCCCTGCCGTTAACAGCTGTTCAAATAGCAGTGTTGGAAAACACCAAAATCTAACGCGTTAAAATTTAAAATAACAAAAGTCGAGCGCAAATCGCAGTTGGAGACTTAGCCATTAGGACGGACAACCCTTAGTATCCTGAATAGTGGATACTAATTTTTAAAAATCAGTATGTCGATTCATAAAATTTGTTTTTGAATTAATGTGAATGCAAAGAAAGAGCTTAAAAGAAGGAATAACAAACTTAAGTTAATGTTTTGTTATTCAAAGGACGAATCCCTAACCGAAAGATAAATAAATAACACACACTTTGTTTTCACGAGGTCTCAGCTCGCCTTTTCATGTAAAATAAGAGTCCATATTTATTGAACGTCATTATATACTTGTATGAATTATAAATCGCAATTATAGAGACCCCGCTTATAAATTTTACATTTAGAACTGTGTAGCAATACATATAATTCATATAAGATTTTCATTAAATTCTTTGTTAAACTGTAGCAAATACACATCAATATATGTAAATACATTTATAATAATATTTTGATTCTTTTTTATGTCGATTTGACTTTTTCATTTTTCATGTTTCGCTTTTTCATTTTTCGTGTTTCATTTTTCTTGATTTAAGATTTTCTTTTTACTGTGTCTTGCATTTGGATTTCCTTCTTATACATATATTATATAATCACATCTATAAGTTATTAAAGAATATTTGTCTTAGTTATTTTCATTTATTGTTTTTACACTGAAACACATTTAAGTATATGTTTTTATTCGTAGAGTTGCTAATGCACAAATACAAATATAAATATTTAATGGCATCAATTTTAAATTCCAATCCACCTCCAACCACCTTTTATGTCGAAGAACCAAATGATCTAACCAGCTAATAGCTTTTTAACCAATTAGTGTTAAATTTTAAATATATATATATATATATAAATATATATATAAATATATATATATATATATATGCGTTTAGATATAAACATATATAAAGTGTAAATGTATTTTACTCGTAATATCTGGTTTATCGGTTTTTATGGGGCTCAATGAATAAACTTTCAAATACATTTAAAGAAATTGTGTAACTAAGAACATAACCAATGTATTCATTATAGTTGTGTCGTTTGCACGTTCGCGTTAATTGTAACTTCTCTCTTCTTGGATAACTATAGGACGGGCTTGATCCCGGTAAAAATTTAATGGGCGGTTTGTGAAATAATCTTTTGAGTTTTAGCTGCCTTTGTGAGTTGCTTTTGTCTATTTTTATTAGTGTTTTTTAAAACGTTCATTGAACTTTCACATACAATTACAGTTAATACATTTACGAATATATGTAGATAAATATTTTGATTATTTTATGCTTGTATATGTTTATCTAAGCTTTTTGTACGTACACATACATCTATAGGTTAAATGTGTTTCAAAAATCTATGTCGTTTTCCACTCAAAAAAGTACTTTGTAGTTTGATCAAGGACTATATCTGGTGCCTACTGCATGGCAAGAAATGTAATTAAACTATGTATATAGAGTATATGGTATGGCTTACGGATATTTTGTTTCTTAAAATTCGCTTCTGTTTAGGTCGCCGATAAATTGTAGTTGAACGTCATTTCTCGTTCTTATCTTGTACTTGGACAACAGTAAAATGTATCCAAATGTTTCAAGTGTCAAATTTTTTTTTTTTTTTTCTTTTCTTTTCTTTTCTTTTCTTCATTTGAATCAAATATTTGATTTGCTAGTTCAGCAAAATATTATTTAGTTTTAGTATTTTTGATGTATTTTTTTTTAACGCACACAAAATGACGTTAAGAAATGTTTTGGCTTAATTGCCACAATCAAGTTTAGAGTCCAATCTCTCGCATGGCTCGATAGAGACATGGATTTTTCAAACATTCGCGTGGTCCTAGCTGTCGTCCAGGTGTTCCTCGCAAAATCATCAAAACAGAGCGTGCAGCCGCCTGGCACTCATTGCTGCTGCCACAAATGGTGTCCGCCTCGGCAAGGTATTGATAGTCGCAAGCTACTTGGGAGGCGCCCTATGCCGATGGTAAAGAATTTCTATTAAGAGAAAAGTCTTAAAGCAATTAAAAGAAACTTACGCAAAGGTAACATATCTGATGTACACCACAAAGCGGTAAAAGTTCTTGATTAACATCTCCCGAAATAAGATCAACGCTGCGGCAACGATCTGCCATTGATTCAATAATGGGACACTGGTTTGAGCCAAAGATGTAGTTCTTGTTGCCAAGATACGCATCATTAAGTGTCTCAAAAGGGGCATTGTTTAAGTTTAGACCCTCCTCCATCGCATTTGGTTGCTCTGGGAATCTCAAATAGCCACTGCGCTTCTTTTTCGACTGAAGCGGATTGTTGGAATCACTGGAGAAGTGTGTGGTTAGGAGATATAAAATTATATAATTAATTCCCTTTACTCAGCCTGATCGTCAGCTTGCTCCTTCTTGACGCTGTATCGCTTTTTAGTGGGCCAACGTCCGTCTATGGAGTTCTCCTCGGAGTCAGACTCAATGACATTTCGCAAAAAATGATTTTCAGCATCCACTGATTGGCGCAACTTGTCGAGTGCGCGGCGCATCTTTTCTAAACTATAGGCGGTGGCCAAGCGGGCCAGCACATGCTCCTTCAACCTACGTATTTCGTCCTGGTTCTTTATACCTTCATGAGCACCTGTGTACTTAATGGTCTCATCAATAATAAAATCCTCAATGGACTGAAGTTTTTTATCTATGTTCTCCAGCTTCTCGGGATCAAAATCACGCTTCTTCTTGTGAGCTTCCTCTTCTAGATCGTCGTTGTTATCATCGTTGGTAAAATGGTTTTTGGAATCCCTGGGATTATGAGAATAATTAGAGCTGAGTAATTTATTTATTTTTTATACTCCTTACTCTGAAATCGGCTCTGATTTCTTTTTGCGATCCAATCCAAAGTATTGAGACCAGTCGATGGATTTCTTAGCACGAAGCATAAGATGACCAACGGTTGGACTGTGCATATGTTTCGTGTTGACAGCACGCTTCCTCTTGCGATGGTGACCGGTGCCATCATTGTCACCTTCGGGCTCATCATCTCCTTCACCTTCATCATCCTCATCAAACTCATCGTGATCATCTTCATCAGTGCTTTCTTCTTCTTCACCCTCATGCTCCTCATGCTCGCCATAATCCTCATCGGAATGATGGTCACTACGCTTGTGGTGATGGCCACCATGACCAGCATGACCATGGGCAACCATTTCTCCAGTACCAGCGGCCTTTGGTGGAGCATGCGTTTCTGCTTCACTTGGCACTGCCTTAGTGACATTAACGCGTTGGAAGTTGATTTCCAAACGCATATCCCCTAGAGCTGTTGCAGTTGCGGCAGCATCGGGTGAATGCGTTGTAGTTGTAGTCGTTGCAGCTTTAGTTTGTTCCTCTGTTGAGCGTTTCTTCTTCTCATCCAGTTCCTGTTGCTCGACAGGCTTGCCAAAAAGCTCGCTCAACTCCTGTGCTACTCGGTCATCCGTTTTGCCTATTGGTGATTCTCCCACTGCCCGTTTTGCCACTGGGAAACGTTTCTTTTTATCCGCATTATAGGGCAACCAGGGAAGCACTGGATATGAACGTTTCTTTTGCATAAGTAGATAATAGGGAGGCACACGCATACGCTTCTTCTGTTCAAATAGCTGTTGGTCTTCGCCCTCCTCATCGCCATTGTTTCGCAATTCGTTCTCTTGTTGTTGATACTTCTCCCAAATCTGCCGCAAGGCCGCTTTGTACCGCTCCTGCCGCTCATGTTCGCTTTCTTCCTCAATTTCACGTAAGAACTGCTCCGTAAGCTCACTATGTGTCGGTTCACCCGCGTTGTTGCCTTGATTCTCACGTTCACGGAACACAGATGGAGCTCCTGGGCCTGTTTCTGAAAAGGGCAAAGCTCGTATCTTCACTTTCACCTTCAACTAAATCAATCTTAAGTCAACAGCTGCAAGCCCGGCTACCAAGCCTCTAAGACTAAGACAATGCATGCCATGAGTTGGGTGTAAGATCAGGCTGTTTTATTTATTGTGTTCGTGGGTACGACTTATGGACACGCATCAACTTTAGGCCGACCCTTGAAGCCATTAAATCAAATGACAGGAAGGCCGCCAGGATGCTCGTGCTTCCTTTCAGTTTGCTGCATTTATCTTTGTGCTTACGTTAGGGTTTTCAATTTCGCTCTTTTCCCGTTAACTCAATGTGTTGAAGTTGAATAGAAAATCTACTCTGCTCGCTGTTAAACGGCTGTTACATAAATCTTGGTTCTTTATAAATAGTTCAATTTTAATGGTTCCATGTTATTTGTTTAATGTTAATTTAGCATATAAAATATTTTCCTAGACTCTTGCTTCGAATTGTATTAAAGGATTTATTAAAGTATTTGAGCTACAACTCAAATTCATTATTTATTATATTACTTGTAAATATATACATAAATATATGTATATAAAATATAAAATAATTATATATTACGTAATAATTAAAATAAAAATATATATATATGTATATAAAACATTTGCATAAATGGGTTGAATAAAATAAATTATATAAGAATTTAAATATCTTGACTTTTTAATAAAAATTCAATAAAAACTCTAATCGCTCTTTAGTTGTTGGGAATTTTTCCGAATTTTTTGAAATTGAGAAATTGTCATTTTAAAAGTTGGCAGCATTTATTAAAAGGAAACTTTATTCAGTACACACAACCACACGCACTCACACACACACACACACACACACGCATTCTATCGCAGACGCAAGTTAATCTAAGTTAAGTGGTTTTATCTCAGAAGTGAAAAGCATTCTTATCCCAATCCATTTGGAGCAGTCGAGTGGACACGCAAGCCCGCATACTGTACCTTTTCTACTCCCAATAGATATAAATATATGTATGTATGGATACATGTGGTGCATATGTATATGTTGTATGTGTGATTTTTGGTAACTTACCGTATTGCTCATCACGTTCCCTAAAGGACGACGATGAACGCTTTCGCTTCTCATCCACAAATATGTTACTTGGATTCGTTTGCTCGCGTTCATCATCGAACTCATAACCATCGAATGGCCCACCCAGGCCCGTTTCATAGTTCCCATTCTCGCGCTCTAGGTACTTAGAAAGTGCTTTATTTATTCTGTGCCGATTCCGATTCTTATACTTGTTGCCAGTGCCGGTGCCAAATAAATCGCTATCTGCCAGTGTGAATAGAGAGGAAACGGAAGAAGAGCGAAAAAGGAAAAAAAAAACAAATGGAAAAAATAACGTGAAAACACATGTGCAAAGTGCGGGCAGCCGGGTTGGCAATGGTGGGTTACGTGAAGTGTATGCTTTATATAAGGTGGTTGTGGTGGGTCACGTGCTACATGCGGGCTCAGCTGATGCCAGTCACTTCGCTCCCTTCAGCCGCGTATCAATTACGGATTAAATTTTCGCATTTGGCTTTGGGCTCTCTGCATCTGGCAGCTGTCCTGTCATATCCTGACTTGCTGCTAGACTTGCTGCTCAGATTAGCCCGAGATTCCGAAAAATGGCCAGCAACGTAAATAACGCTATATGAATTCGAATCAACCAAGGGATTAATTTTAATAGGCGTAAATAATGCCAAAACAGTTACTCCTTATGAACCAAGGCTACGTTTTTAGAGGGTGCTTTAGGTAATGTCCTGTTATATAAATAAGTCTTACACATATATACATACATATCGAAGGATAAGATTCATGGTTTAATTGATTAATTGAACATTTAGGTTCGAGTTTAATTAACGTAAGTGCACTTTGTGTTCAAATGAGGAATCTCTGCTGAGAGCTTATCCTTTGGATGTGCTTTAATCTTCTGGTTCTGGCCCACAAATCACCGTCAATATTCATTACAGCTCAGCGCTAGGATTTCTTTACCCCAATAAGAGCGTCATTAAAGCACATGACCTGAAAGCTGTTAGTTCGCCACTGTCAACCATATCGCACTCACCTTCATCCCAATCGTCCAGTTGTTCCCCACCATAATGTGCTGACGGAGGTGGAGCGTTCAATGGGTACTTGGCAGCCTCTCGGCGATGAAGCTCATCGACGGCCGCCTGCAGGGAGTAGGCGGTGTGCTGCTGGGTCGCAAGGATGGGGACAAGAAAAATGCCAAGTACCCCCAAGTAGGCGACCACATGTACGATTCGGATAGCCATGGCAGCTGCTCCTTAGAAATTATCTGTTGCTAGGTAAGAGGCCTTTAAATGCGGCTGTTGGAGCATTAAAAAGTGAAAGGATAAACGTATTAATAAGATTTTATGCTCGGCACGTTTTTGCTTTGGGAAAAAAGTATAGAAAATCCGCAGGCAAAGTTTTAATTACATTAACACTTTAAAGTGTTTGTGTAGGCGTGTGTTGGTAGGTGTATACAGGTGTGTGTGTGTGCTTGGGTATCATATAAGGGTATCAAATAACAGGTGTTAAGTAACGACGAGGCATCTCAGGTTCATTGTCACCTGACAACGGGCAATTCATTATGCGCGTTTTATGTCGCCAGAAAATTCTGCATACGTAATACCTAAAATCCTTAAATTATGTGAAGTTTGTGGCTCGCTTTATAAATTTAAGAATTATTGCTGCCATTCCACAAAGGCATTTCAATTATGTCCTCTTTGGAACTTCTAATGAACTGCTGAGGCTCACAGCTTGCCAGCCCACAGATAAATCAATAAAATTCCAATGTGTGTGCATATTTCAGTTTCTGCTGTGCGGGAAGAAACTTTTGCTGGAATTCCTCACTGCTGACAAAGGACATCTCCAGCACCAGCAACAGCACTAGCTCCGGCACTAGCTCCAGCTCCATTTGCAGCTCTTTCTTCAGCGGTAAAAGCTGCTATTTGGGTCCATTTCCGGTTGTCATACGAATGTCGTGTGACGCACATAAGTATGCTATGCTTTCATGGTTCAATCGAAAGGCTGCCTGTGTGGCTGCCTGTGTGGGACTGTGTGACTGTGTGCGTGTGGCAGTGGTACACAAAATACGAATGTACAGATGGAGACGACATGTGCGTATTTGTGCCTGTTGCTGTAGACAGCCGCTTCCATCATATGGCAGGCATAACCATGCACCCCCATTTGGTCCTAGTTACAGCCAAGAGCTCAGAGCTCCTCCCTGTCTTTGGCTTTGGCACAATCTTTCAAGCTACGTTAACTGTTCGCATTGCTAGGGAACCATTGAGAGCGTCCCCTCTAAGCGTCATTAAATGTCAAGGGAGCTGATTTAGGTCTTAGCGTCTCCTGCCCCCTCCCCCCTCTCCCATCCCCTGTTCCGCCTTTTATCGTCTTGCCCGCAGCTGTTGTTGTTATTTAAGTTTTGTGCCTTCTGTGTTATTGTTTTTATAATTTTATTATTGCTGCATGGCTGCTTCTTGTCTATGCGAAATGCGTGTCTTATGCGTCTCGACTCGCGGCTCGCAGCTCGCGGCTCGCGGCTCCCAGGTAAAGGTTAACTATCAGCGTCGCAGCGGCGCATTGAATAGGTGTAGTTTTGTCTAAGTCAGTAAATATGTCACATTTGCATAACATAATCGCAAAATGAACTCTTGGGAAAACGTAAAAGAATATTTTCCACCATAATTATAATTTCTTCGCTTATGAAACGCAATACTTGGCATGTCCTTAGCCAACTTACAACTTGCACGATGCAAGCGTTGCTTCAATATTGAAACGTAATACACGAGTTCAAAATCAAATTTCCAATAATTAATGAAAATTCCGAGAATTGAATTTCCAACCAGCAGTTGCTTTCCCAATTAAAAAAAAATATATATAACGATGCTGGGATAAAGGATGTTTTCATGGAAATGAATAGTTCCTGAATTCATGAAAAATAACGACCAAGTAATTGAGCTTTATATAAAGGTAACACTATGTGTGTGTATGTGTGTGTGTGTGTGCAAAGACTTCATTTAATTAAATGTGTGCTTCTTAGGACCAACGTCGTCCATTACTTGGATACTTTATTATACATACAGGATACAGGAGATTCAATTGTATCTATGCCATGCAAATTGGCCGCAGCAGCGGAAACATTATTAAATTTTCTGTTATCCTTACGAACATGATAGTTATTTATTTCGGCGCAGCGAATTTTCCTGCCCCCCTCCCCCCTCCCCCATCACCCATCTACCATCTCCCTTCTTCCTCTTCCCTATTCCGTTTCTCGTTTCCCGTTTACCAGGCTATCAAATTGAGATAAATTCAATTGAGAGCCCAAATTGAGTAGAATATAGTATATGTATATGGCCAAGAGCTGTTGCTGGCTTAAGGTCCTTGCTGGTCCTGCTTCTGGTTGTGAAGAAGTTAGGACCCTTAAATGAAAGGCGGCGCTTTAATATTTAAATTGGCCGTTAAGGAGAGGCCTTTTAATGTCCATGTATTCATTAAAATATGCTTGTGGCCAAAACTTGTTATCCTGCCGCTTGTGGACATGCATAAATTATTGAAACTGCTATTCAACTGACGACTGAAAGCACAACTCAAAAAGGGACAACTCGAAAAGGACACATTCTAATTAATGGAAATGGAAGCTTTGAGTAAGGTTCAAACTATGCGCCATTGCCTTTGACTTATTGACACAACACCCACGCCTGCCAACAGAACAGAAACAAATCAATGGAGGACACCCACAGATCCTGTTTTGCGGAATTCCAGACCAGAACAGTGGGTAATATGAAAAACTGCACTTTGCTCACCTCCTTCTCTATTTGACTTTTTACTCTTTATTTTAGTTTTATTTATTTTTTATTTTTTTTTTTTTTTTGTGTGTGTTTCGTCCTGCCTTGTGTTCTTGTGTTCACGCGCACAACGTAGCTAACAACATGAAATGTGTTGCAGTTGAATTTTGAAGTATTTTTCTTTTATTTTGTTATTTGACGACGGCAAATAAAAATGGTAGACACTTTTCACAACATGGCGTCACTCCTACGCCTTCTGCTGCTTCTCTGCTACAAGGACCTTACTCGCACTTGTATTACTTTGCACTAGCCACAGTCAAGACGGAACCAAGAGTGACATCCAGTTGGCATAGCCTCTGCAATTTATACGTTGGCTGGCGCTCAACGAAAGGAACCAAGCAGCACATACATACACATGCACACACATATACACACGCACACACATACAGATACGCACACACTTATAGCAGCAAGCCAAAGCCGAACGACATACGAAGTCAGAAAATTGCCAAGAGAATGCCTTGTATTTTGGACGGCTCTCAGCTTTGCCCCTTCTGAGCTGAGAGTGCTTTTTTGCATATGTATATGTATGTGTGAAGGGGCTCAAGTATTGCGTGTGGGCGAAGCTACTGGTTGGCAAAAGCTCTTTTCTGCCAGTTGCTGCTGTTGTTGTTGTTGCTGGCCGCCTGCTGTGGGATCTATCGACTGCAGGACTGCGGTTGCATTTGAATGTATTCACAGCTCATAATGAAAAAGTACACTATATGCCAAAAAGGATCGTTCAAAGGAAGCCACATATATCTTATGTGCGTGTGTGTGTGTGTGTGTGTGTGTGTATATGTGTTTCTGTGTATGTGAGACTAGAAACTATGTACTTTTTTTTAATATCACAATTATTTTATATATATGTATTATATATTAATCTGTTCTGGAAATTATTTTTTAAATAATATCTTAAAAATTGATATAAATAATTCTAAAGGACTTCAAACTTGTTAGCCTAGGTTTTGCTTAAGGATCTACATTACTTACCATAGCCCTGTGCAACTTGATAGTTGGGGGAAAAAAATCACTGAAAAATTTTTACACAAAACTGCACTACGCGCATCGAAAGGAAAACACAACTAAAACCAAAGGATGACAAAAGGATACTGATGGCAAGGTACGAAAGCGCAGCTTTGGATGCACCGAAAAATTGATATGGCATTGCGCATGGGCAGGACCGGACAGGATATACATAGGTAGGCTTGGCAACGGAGCAGCCTGTTTGAATTTTTGTTGTCCCAGCCTCGGGTGCGATGCCACCCCAAATTACAAGAAAAAAAAAATGGAGATTACAGCTCCGAACTGTTGCTTCTGGCAACAGTAGCAGCAGCAGCAGGAGCAGCAGCGACTGCGGCGGCGGCGGAGACAGCAACAAATATAACATCTCATGAGGCGGTGACTGTGCCACCACCACAGACACCACCTGTTTGAATTAAATGGTCATTCATTCAGCAATTATTTCTGCACCCACACCAAGGCCCAGATCCGGGCTGTATGTGATGTGCTGCAGCTGAAAGCTGCTCTGGCTCCAATTGCATCTATTTTGGTCTCCGAGCCCGGGCTAGGGACTGGAATGCAATAGTTGTTGTTTGTGTCTATATGCATATGTTTGCAGTACATGGACTATTCCATTTGACGTCAACCCTTGTTGAGCACCGGGCACCCGGATGCATGTTGTCCGCCCGGACAGACGGTTGGATGCTTTCCTTTGCTGTCACTTGGAGTTGGCATTTACTCGACCAACGCTCACTCACAGTCCTTTCAACCGACTACCTCCTGCCGTGGGCATTACTCATTCAAAAGCCTTCAGGTCTCTATATTATACAGATATTTTATTATGGCCTTTCAGAGGGTTAAATTTATCAGATTTATATATATACAGAATAAATATCGTATGTGACGCATTGAGAGCGTTTTATAAATATATATATATATGTATAATGTATCTATGGCTAATTAGTTACAGTTATTAATATTCTACTTGCTTAACGTATATTCTATGTGGGCGCTAGTGGAGCTTCAGTTAAAGTCTAAACCTTAATGAGGCCAAAGTAGCTCCTGTTGCTTTCCGGTGACAGCTTCACGATGTGATTTCTATGTACGTCGCGCAAGTGTAGGGATTCGTTTTCCTTTAGATGTATGAGGCCGCTGGTGTGGCAGGTGTGCAGCTTCTCCACATTGGTGGGCACTGTGTTGAGGCATTGCAGGAAGGGTGTGCGTTCATGGAATATTATAAAACCATTGTGATCACGTGGATCCTCGTAGCATATCTGTGCGTATACGTAATAAAATCCCTCCTGACGCACTGTGATTACTCCGTTATTTATATCGAAGTGCGACTGCCAGTGCCTGTCGCTGCTTTTGGGAGCACCAACATAAATTTCACCATATTTATCGTTGCCTGTTTAGAGTTTAGTTAACCAATTGAATACTCCATGGGTCTCTACTCACCATGCACATTGCTGGGCGCCAAATGATGGGGCAGCTTGCTGTGAAGATGGAAGTGTGCGGCCGCCTTAGATGCTTCCCCGTTATTGAACTCGACAGATTTCGCTGAAACAGGAGATTCGCCTGTAAATTTACAATTACATTTAACACAAGAGTAATTTTTTTTATAAGTTTTTTATTGCCAATCATAATGCCCGCAACGGGTTTCAATTCTGCTTACCTTTACGCACCAGGACCCGGCGTCCATGACGCTTGCGCAGATGCGGACGAGACTTCCGTGAATTGTCGAAAGTTAAGCCGCTGGAGAGTAAAAAAAATATTTTTAAATTTTTATATATTTTATTAATTTATCCATCTCTCCACACACTTATTTCCCCCTATACATTAAATGTCCTTTAAGCAAGTCTTATAAGCAAATTTTCCCGTGTACTAAAATCCCATTAATAAATCCTAAAAGGAAATCCTCCTATACACTATGACCCTTTTGACAGATCCTATAAATAATCCTAGAGTCCTCAGAATACAAATCTTAACAAGCGTTGAGCAAGTTAACACCACCCCAATGGATATATAAGAACTAGCCTAGCCAACGGCACGTGCGTCAAGTCCGTGGAACCACCTAAGCAGCTTCCTGACGACAGGTGAAGCAGCGACGGTAGCGGCGACGCTTAGATTAGGAGTAACAATTTAATTGTAATTAGTTTAAGATTTTTTAATCAGGATCTAAGACGGATGCGGATAGTTCTACGCCGAACCTAAGATCCTAAGATCCGATCAACCGATGTCTCTTAATTCTTTATACATATATCGATAAAAAAAAAGTTCCTTGTCTAAATAAAAAAAAAAATATTTTCTCTTTTATAATTTAAATATAAAATTATACATATATTTTTTTTAATAAAACAGTCACTTGAAATTCGTACTAACCCATCCTTCAGCTGATGATCCTCCTTGGTCTGGTTGTGAGTCTGGGCCAGGTTGTTAATCTGCAGTTCATTGCTCGTTTCAGCAATGGAGCGAGATTTCCTGTTAACAAAAATATTTTTTAATATTTCTTCCCAATCCTTAGACCTAATGCAACTTACCTCTCCGACCTCTTCTTGGAGTCATTGAAGCTAATGAAATCCTCAAAGACATTATCATTGCTTGCAAGCAGCGGGGAAGTAGAAGCTTCAGTTTGGCTGTGGCTATCCATGATGGATTCATCTGTTGCCTTCTTGATCAGATCCAGATAATCGTCGTAGTCGCTATTTTTATTGTCTGCATCGTCGTCGTCGTCGTCGTCGTAGGTGTCATCAGTGTCGTCAGTGTCCAGAGTTATTCCCCCCATGTCGTCATCATCATCATTACCATCATCATCATCATCGTCGACATCCTCGACCTGACTGAGCATATCCTTGTACTGAAATATAAAGCAGATACCATAACATTTTAGGTCAAACACTTGGCCAGGCAACAAATACGTGACTTGCGACGCTGTCGCAACCCACACCCACACCGACCCCGGGACCTGCCCCTCCTATCGTACTAGTCGAGTACATTTCTGATTTCATATTTATAAATACGCGGACTCATTTAAAGATACTTTTTCATCTCTTTTGGCTTTAGTTTTAATTGCCGGCGCCTCCCTAATTCTCTAGAGAAACGTATTGTGGAGCTGCCTTCAGCACACCAGAAAATACTTCTTAAAAAGATTGCGGCCCAAATCCCCAGACGCCACACGCCAATAAATCTTGATGCCTGAAATGATCTTTGCCATTGATGAGATGAGATCAGATCAATCGTCACTTTTATCTATGTATTTGCCACCCAGCTAAAACTGGACTAAATACTCTTTACTTTCCACATTCATACATATCTACACATACATATACATATACATATACATATAATATGTGTAGACTGTATAGCTTTTTATTTAACCTTCGCATAGATATTTAATTTCTCAATTGAATAGGAAAATTTTTTCATGTGTGAAAATGTTTTTTTTTTAGCTTTAATTTTACCTCATAAACAGCTGACGGTGGCCGAGTGGTGTCTGTGCGGTAATTTATTAATTCATTTAATGTTAATAAAGCTTTATGGTGGATATTTTAGTTTGTGACAGCTTTCCGGCTTATAGGGTGATATTTGTCAAATATCATAATTATTTATGTGGGAAATGTGTCTCGGAGGCGATGAGCCAAACAAATCTTTCAGAAGACCGCAGCAAATTTTTTGTATTAGCGGACAGAAGCAAAGAGTGCCAGGAATTTATTTTAAAATAATTAATAATACATACATACATACATATATATACATATGTATGTATACATATATTAATATGCTGTACATATTTATGAGTAATAATGTACATGTCTCTATAAATACGAGTGTCACACATTGAGTTCATTTTATGTGGCGCTTTTAATTTTTATTTTTATTTTTATTTTTTTCTTTATTTTTCAGTGACGCAACCGCAAAAAATTAAATGAGAATTTCATTTATAAGAATTTCTTTTACTACTCATTTATATTTGGTATAAAAGTTTGTGTAGGAGTCTTTGTATTTCGATACTCACCTCCTTTTGGAACTCATCCATCTCCTCCACATAGTTAATGCCCAGCCTTTCCCTCAGCCTGTCCACCTTCAGCCTCAGGCTACTCAAATCACTTTCCAGCTGTTGGGTCTTTGATATCTGCCAGATCTGAAATCGGAAAGGGCTTTAGTATTATACGATATAACTGCGTCATAATTAAATGTGTATACATTTCATTTCTCTGATATCACTTGAGAAAATTTGGGATCATGTGTTTATTTTCAATCGACCAGAGGGAACTCATTAAATTCTTCAATGTAAACAAACAGCCATGAAATTATAGAAAATGTAGCAATTTATATTTCATATATTTTTTCGACTTTTGTAAACAATTTATATGCATAAAACTTTGTTACTTTTTGGATAGATTATATGTCAGAAACTAAATTTTGTATTTTTATTTCTTTGTTTTTGGAATTTCCGACAAAGATAAGAGGTCAGTTTTGGGCAGGTTCTGAGATTATCGTCATATTTCGGCAATTACCGTAATGAGACTTAATTAGGCCGATAGACGGGGACAAGGTCAAGACGGCGGCCATCGAACTTCTACTTGGGTTCTAATCCAAAGTAAAGTAGAAGAAATAGAAGAAGAAGAAGAAGAACGTATAAAAACTTTTATTACCAACGAAATTTACTTTACACAATGGGAACAATGTAGTTCTTTGGGTTCTGCAATAACTAAAGTCTTGATATTCTAAAGGCGTTCCCATTCAACACTACGTATCTGCGGGAAGAGATATGCTCCCCTCACATCATAATTCAGAATGTGCTAGTCCCTGGGCCACACCGACAGGGCGCATAATCTCTTTAATGGATCATTAACATTCTCCGAGAGTAGCCCCAACTTTCGACACGTTGCCCAATTTCGACCAACGCCAGGGCGCTCTTCTATCCGAGATATTTAATTCTTTTATTTCTCGAGTGGCTCCAAGCTGAAAGGCGGCACCCAAAAAAAAATGAAGACACAAAAAAAAAATTAAAAAAATAAAAAAATAAAAAATGAAAACAAATCCAACGTCCGCCGATTATGACAATTTGAGTCACTCATGACATGTACTTGGGCACTTCGAACCCATCTGAACTGTCTTCTGGTGAGTTTTTTGTGAATAAATTACGAGTGCGCCATGAAACTCGTTTAGAAAATTATCGAATTAAGGCTGTGCATTGATCATCAAAAGACACCATCGCAGGCAGAGACCGCGAGATATGAAAACATGTGGCAGGGACACAGAGCCCAAGGCCAAACCCAAGCCCAAGCCCAAGCCCAAGTCCGAGCCCAAGCCTTTGGGTACACAGTGAGAATACAATGGGTTTCATTCAAAGTGAAAGAAATGATAAGATTAAGAATTTTTTTTTATATTTTATTTAAATTTTCAGTCGAATTAATTTCAATTTCATTCAAAAATTAATTTAGTTGCTTTATGGACTTCCCACTTCTATGGAAAACCGATCAATTTGCAAGCACATAAAATTTTAATTTATTGCCCCGCTCCCCCTCTCGATATGACAACCTTGTGGATAAGATGAAAGAGAAAACAACAAGTCTGACCATGGAACCATAAATGTCATTGGATGCTGTAATATAATCTTCACGCCAGCAGAAAATCTTTGTTTCCACTTTCACCTACGAAATGATGAGGGTCACTCTTCTGTTTCCCCTGGTCAATTGTACACATGTCACAGATATCAATCTCTCTCTCTCTTTGTACTCGAAAATCAAATTGAATTACAAATCTTAACAAAGATTTATGAATCCAAACCAAAGCAATTGACAATTGTACGATTTCCGTTTGGGAAAGTCCGACTTTTCCCCATACAACGAACTCCTCCCAAAGGGTAGCCGCGCTGCGCTCTTATGCAGAAGAATTGCTCTCAGAAAACAGTGCTTACTTCACATGTTTTTAAATACATATTCACATACTATATACATATATATTCTGTATATATTGGCCTTAAGACAGTCTCTTATTTTGCATATGCAAATGTATACCTATGTGTATGTAAATGAACGTGCAGAATGTGGAGCAAATTTCCAACTTCCTGCCGGAGATGGGCCATAAAATGGGCTGAACTATCAAGTCTATTATGGCGGATAACAACGGGCAGACACATTAGGAGATCTTAAAATAAACCCTTAACTCTTCTAAATCTCATTTATTTTAAACTATTCACTGGATTACCCGCTACTTCATAAAACTTCGAACAGTTCATCTGTTCACACCACGGCGAGTGATTTACATGTTTCCTTGGCTGGAGATTTGTATTTTTATCCACTCATCGACGATGTTTTGTCTTTGACTCGTGTTTTGTATATCTTCTGGATTTTTTTTTATTTTTTTTTTGTTTTTTTTTTATTTTTTTTTTTGATTTTTTTTTTTTGATTTTATTTTGATTTTTTTCTTTTAATTTTTGTTTCTCTTCTTTGGCTCTATTCACTTTTGGCTTTATGATCATCATTAGGAAACGATTTGGCTAAAGACGCTCAAACAATCCAATTTCATTTAAAGACGACTCAGACGGGTTTTCAAAAATCTCAAAATATAAAAACATATGTATATATACAGCATATATCATGTGTATATGTATTCGTGTATATATGCATTTATAGATATGAATATGAACACTGCCTTAGGTGTTGTATCTTCTGCCGAATATGTTTTTTTTTTTTGGGTGACGGTCACGCGTCATAAACCTCACATTAAAAATATCAACAATAATTTTAAATTTGGAATTAATTAAAAAATAATTTAGCTATGTTTTTACATATATTTTTTCATATATTGAAAAATCAATTGGAAGTACTTACAGTTAGGCTGAGGACCAGGCCTGTGATCACACTCAGCAGGATAAGGAAGCCGATCGTCAAGAGATGCTTTGTCTTTCGATTGGCTAATTCCTTTTCCGGGTAATTATTAACGGTTGTTTGTGTTATAAACGGTTTAAGTGTCTCGGCAGTCATATTTGAAATGTAAGTACAATTATCTGAGCTTCAAGCAGAAGGAGGAGACAGTGCGTCTAGAACCGGATAGATCTGTCCAAAAGCGCGTATCTATGGAATGTGGCAGACGTCAAGTGTACTCAAGGCTCCCCCCAAACACACACAGCTAACACAGAGTTCACAATGTATAACACACAGAACACACACAACGCGAACAACAAGAGCCGCAGTCACAGTCACAGTCACAGTCACAGTGATCCCAGCAAGAAGATCGGCAACAATTTTGCACTTTGAGGAATGGCCCTTGAAAATATTTCCAGCACAGTGGGTAGCCTTATTTTTAGTTCTTCTGTTTTTTATTCAGATATTTTCTTAATTGGCATGCAATTTGCTCAAAATGTTGTGAAAAACTTGTTTTGCACTGGATCCGCGGACTACGTGGAATCTTTCAACGTTCTAGGTGAGATTCTCTTTAAACAAAAGTTGGTTTATCAGTGCTTGTTACTTCGTAGTTTAGATAAAATTGCTTGTTGAAATGTTGTTCTTTATTTTTGTTTTTGTTTTTTTTTTTACTACCCGAGCGTATAGTTAGTTAGTGGCAGGAGATTCGTTCGTTTTTCAAACTGTGATATACTTTCCGGCACGCACGCGCTCTAGAAACGTCCGTATGCGTTCACAGCTCGCGTTCAACTGAGCGCTGACTGTGCGTCTGCTTGTGTGCCTCGAGCGACGCAGTAGCTCGGAGAGATTGGCACGCGCTCTTGGTGTGTGAACGAGACCAAGAATCGAACGACACGTACCGCCAATTATTTTTGGCAAACTCTGCGGGGTGTCAGTGCCTGGACAAGTAAAAAAATGATCACCTATTCCCTAGACACCCATGTGGTATAAACTTCAAATTCTGTTCGGTTTTATGTGTGTGTGTTTGTGTGTGTGTGTGTGTGTTGACTTTTGCGCAGTTTTATCGCTTGTGTATATTATTTTCCTTTTGTTTAACTTTAGAAAAACAGCCCCTTTCCACTTTTGCAGGGAATTGATTTCAGTTTGCTATTCCATAAGGGGGGTTGCAATCAAAGTCCATTGATATTGGCTTCAAATGATTATAAACACACCCCAAAAATGACTTTATATGACTGTTGCGATATCATTGTATATATACATATATATAAGTAGTCTACTGGGCGACAAAGCGACAGAGCAACTGGGCGACTGTTCGATTACCGCGTAAATAAAAACCCGAACCCAATGCAGCGTTTAAATAACAAGTACCTAGTGCACTCAGTGCTTACATAGTATATGGTATCTGTTTATTGCATGTAGCTCAGAAGTATGTAGTATAGTTAGTCAGTTGATAAGCAAAGGGCATAATAAAGGTGAAATTAACCTGTTGCATTTCATTAAAATTGTATTTATTATCACTTAGCTAATTTTTGCAGCCTGGATCTATGTCGCTGGCTTATCAGCTTGGGCAGCCAAGATGACGACCGACCGGCATATTTTCAGAGAGTTCAGATTCTAATAATACCAGGCCATAAAACTAATGTGGTATGCTACTGTCTCGACACACAGTCTGCCTGCCTGCCTGCTGGTCTGAGTGCCTGCCTAAGTGCGTGGCTCGTTGGTTGGCACATTATAAGTATATTTGGGAGGATTTAATGTTCACATGCATTCCCGTCTGTAGCAGCTAATTAGTTTTGAATTGATGGTGGCGACAGGTACTCAGGTAGGAAACTGGCACGCGAAAACGAAACGGTCAATAGTGTGGCGCCTAGAATGTGACAGTTGGCAATCCATTTACTTCCGGTGATCACAGATTTGGCTATTGAAGCACTTAGTTGCATGTAGATATTGTCTGGCTGCATTGTACGCAATGGCAATGCTTTCCATGGGAACAAGGCAAGATCAAAACTGTGAGCAGCACATTCAAAGTCAATGTCAGTAATTGATGATGTATGGCTCAGCAGTTTTATTCAATTGCTCGACAACAGCTTACAGCTATCCAGCATTGTGATGGCTCGTAGTCTCAAGTGTACTTTTTTAATGTTGTGCATACATGTGTAATCATTTTTCTCTTTTTTTTTCATCATTTATCGCGCGGGCATCGGTCAAAATTTATAGGCAGAGGGCAATCTACAGCTCAATGATGCTTGAAATAAAATTTGTTCGAACGACTTTGCGCTGGTTTCTCTTTATCTGTATCTGCAGTTGATTGTCTGTTGGATCGCACTTACTGCAGAAACATATATTATACAGACACGTAATCGCACTTGTTTTTTTGTAGAGTAGTTCAGCGTAATTAAAAGTTGTTCCGATAATTAAAATCTAACAAACAATTTGTTGTTAATTTTCAAAGCAATCAATTGCCTTTATCTCAATAAATTATACATAGATATCTCTTTATCAGCAGTATACATCCATTTATATCGTATGTATGTTTTTACCAAGACGAAGAGGATACGGTAGTTGATTTAAAACAATGAAATTTTAAAAACAACGGTCGATACTTATAAATTTATATTATATGACTTATTTTAAGCCCATAGGCATCGATTAATTTTAAGCTATAACCGATAAATACTTATGCGAGTATCGTTTAGAAGTTAATCGCTTATCGAAAATATCGATATAAATTTAGTTCAACTCTGCTCTTATTGGGAGCGGATTTGACAGCTCTGCACTTTCAGCTGGTCGTTTTAAGTCGAAAAAAATGAGGTCGGCGAAGCAATTTTCCGGCTTTTTATTAATTTTAATTAATTTAATAAGCCAAATAAATTCACAGGCAAATGAAGTTATCGGCTGTGGTGGGTTTATTAAGAGTCATGCTGACATCGACTTTTCCAAAGTGGAAATAAAACTGTAAGTAATAATTAATTAAATTTAAATCAAATTATATGTCAGGGGTACTGATAAGACGGTCTTTAATTGCAGTTTGACCAAGCAGGGATCTCTTAAAGACAAAACCGACTGCTCACCATCAAACGGTTACTACTTTTTGCCAATTTATGACAAGGGAGAATATTTACTAAGTATTTCTCCGCCGCCGGGTTGGAGTTTCGAACCAGAACACGTTGAGCTTAATTTTGATGGAAAGAATGACGTGTGCAGTCAGGGCAAAGATGTAAATTTCGTTTTCAAGGGATTTGGCATTACTGGTAAAGTGGTTTTAGCAACTGGAACTGGAGCACGTGATGTTGACGTTGAGCTAAGTTCAGAGCAAGGCGAGATAAGACGCGCCAAAACAGACATAAATGGAATATTTTTCTTTACACCAATTATTCCTGGGAAATATGTTGTACGAGCTTCACATGCTAGGTGGCATTTTTCTAAATCCGAGCATAATGTGGTCGTTGTCAGTGGCAACACAGAATTACCTTCAAACTCATTGGTTGTTTCTGGATTTGATATAAACGGACGTTTTGACTCAAGCACCCAACTACCGAACAACATCGCCGTTGCGTTGTACAAAAAGAAAGGTGTATGTATTAAATTTTGATCCCAAAGGTGAAAGCTTAACAAATTTACATAAATTTATTTACAGCAAACGTTGCTTCCCAAATGCGACAAGCATTCTGAAGCTCCCACTAATCAGTTGAATACTGATTACGAAAGCGCTGCGTCTTGCTATGTCCTGGCCGAGAAAGGCGAATACAAATTCAAGAATGTTCCAACTGGAAAATATTTACTGCGGTCTATCAATGAAAACAAAGACCTTAAACTACATTTGACGCCTCAATTTGTGGAAGTTGAAGTTGGCAAGGATACAGTGCAAGTAAAAGAAGAATTTAAAATCAGTGGTTTTACAGTTTCTGGCCAAGTACTTCGTTCCATCGGTGGTGCACCACTTAAATCAGCGACAATTAAGTTGAACAACGAAAAAGTTGCTGAAACCGATGAGACGGGCAGTTATACCTTAAAAAATATTAAGAGCGGAAGCTACTCCATTGAAGTAGAAGCACCACAGCATCAATTTGAGCCACAAAATGTTAAAGTTCATATTTCTACACCGAAACTTCCCACTCTTGTGCCCGCTGCCTACGAAGTTTGCGGCAGTGTTGTCTCGCCCAATTCATATGTTGTTGGCATTACAAAATCTGGTTCAACATTCCATACGAAAACTACAACAAAACCAGGCAGTGGAATTTGGTGTACTTATCTCCCCGCAGGCAAATATAGTTTTGAAGTCCTTACCACAGATGCCGACAAGAACAGCGGCGTTCAATTCTTCCCTGTGCAGCAACAGTCCGAAGTAAGAGACAGCCCTGTCAACGGCATAATCTTTTCGCAATTACGTGCAAAAATTTCTGGCGTACTTGAATGTCTGCCAGATGCGACCGCTACGTGTACGGCTGCCGAAGTTACCCTTCAGGGCTTAGATTCCACTGGTCAGCCAACTAATAATAAATGGAAGGCAAAGGCACATCGTTAGTATAAATTATAGTTTTTAAAGCATTGTTTTTATAAAAATATTTGATTGTTCAAAGGTGGAAAGTATGTTTTCAAGGACATTCTTCCTGGACCGTACGAGATTTCAATTCCACAGGGAAACCTTTGCTACGAATCCACACGAGTCTTCCTCAATGTTGCAACTGCTGAGGAGACCGCCCCTCCATTTATACACAAGGGCTATGAAGTTACAATCATTTCCAGTCATCGTGCTTTGGTGAGTTGAACACGTTTTTATATAAAAAGTATTTATCTATTTATTAATTCTCTCTTGTCCATAAAATTCAAACAGATGAAGTACACCCACGTTACCGGACCTTCAGAGCCAAAGGCACCAACCGAAACACTTAAAATTCTTTCAGGTGTAAACACCTTCTGCGTGTCCAAGTATGGCAGCTATGACTTTAAGCTCGAGGGTTGCCACCTCTACGATAATACGTTGCCCAGTACATTCATTACACCAGAGCCGGATCAGCTGCAAACATTAATTATTAACGCGGTGGCACATAAGACCGGAGTGCGCGTTCTCTCCACGGAGCCCAACGCTGATTCTCTTAAGTTGACTGTTGAAACGGAAGCACTTGGCAAGAAAATTATAACGCCTACGGCAGAAGCGCATAAGGTGGATGGCAAATTTGCATATCGCTATGAGACTTATTTGAAACCTGACGAAGTCCTTAATATTACTCCTCTGAGCGAAGTATTGCTTTTCAATCCTCAACATCATCAAGTGGTGGGCAGTAGCGACTGTGTGGATACTGCATTTAATTTTATTGCTACACGTGGTTTGATCTTGCGTGGCAAGGTTGTGCCAGCCATTAAAGATGCCAAGATAACACTTAGTTTCCCCCAAAATTCTGATCGTGAGCCTCTGGAAACGCTAACCACAGTTACAGGAGAATTCAAATTTGGTCCCATTGATGAGTCGCTAGAATTTGAGCTTACGGCTGAGAAGGAATCGTATGTCTTTAGCGAATACAATCGCCAGTCGAACTCCTTCAACGCCCACAAACTCTGTGAGATTGTGGTTACTGTCCATGATGATGCCGGCCAACCACTAAGCGGAGTGCTTCTGTCGCTAAGCGGCGGTGAAAGTTATCGCAAAAATTTAATTACCAGTGATAATGGAGCTATTAATTTCCACTCACTATCACCATCCCAGTACTTCTTGCGACCCATGATGAAAGAATACAAGTTCGAGCCAAACTCAAAAATGATTGATATCAAGGACGGTGAAACCATTCAGGTTACCTTAACGTAAGTACTATGAATTTTATAGCCTTCCAATTTGCTTGATATATCGATATATAAAATATTCACAGTGGCAAGCGTTTTGCCTACTCCATTTTCGGCACAATAACCTCGCTGAATGGTGATCCTTTCGCGGAAGTTAATGTACAGGCCACTGCAACTGAAAGCTGCCAGCATCAGCAGGAAGAGGCGACTAGTGAAAACAGTGGCCAGTACAGAATCCGTGGACTACAGCCGGGCTGCACGTATGTGGTTCGTGTGGTGGTTGATGATGAAAAGGTTCATCGTTCCATTCCCGCCTATCATACAGTCACTGTTGGCAATGAAGACGTCCGGGACATTAACTTGATTGCCATCAATCCAATAAAGATTGTCGACATTACAGCCCGCATCATGGCCTCACAGAACGATTTTTACAAAACACTGCGCGTTGTTATGTACAAACGTGGCGCCTCCGACTCTCCAGTGTTTTCGCAGCGCGTAGCTTCCCCGCTAAACCCAAAGGCCAGTTTCAATCCTGGCATAATGGTGTACTTCCCACGTATCCCGCGGGACGGTAAGAGCTACGTAGTGGAGCTGCAATCAACGTTGTCGGAAAAAACCTACACGTACAAGCTACCATCGTATAGCTTTGTGGCCGACAGAGGCTCTGTATATGTTAAGTTTGATTTCAAGCCAGAAGTGCGCGCCACTGAAGCTGATCTCAATCAGAATTCCATATCTGCTTTAGTGCTTATCGGCCTAGTAGCCATTGCCTTCTTCAAGCAAGATCTGGCCATGAACTTCCTTAATTTTCTTTGGAGCAAAGCCAATGACGTTGCCACCGATATTGCCCTGCGGCAAAAGGACAAGCCGACGGTTCGAAAAAACGAACCGATCAATCAACGAGAAATTGAACAAATGGCCGATCAGATTAATGCAATAAAGAAAAGAAAGGTCAAAAAGATTTAGTCAAATATAGATTTAAATAAATAGTAGTCACCATCGGTATTCGGTATTGTTTTATAGTTTCTTTTGCCGCTAACTTATGAGATTTGTACATTGAGTTAAAGTTTAGCATTTGTTTTAACTGCATTTCCCCACCCGAAAGATTTTAAAGATAAAAATAATTGTTTAAAGAATGAGGCAAGTTTAATTTTTGTGTGTAGATTCTTATAGCTAAAATAAATAATTAATTTAAATAAATAAATAATATCCTCGTGACTTTTGCTACTGGGCCAAGATGTGTTCGGCTATGGAACTGAATTTTCGATCCCCTCGACGATGTCTCAACTGAGCATTGCGGCGTTCAGCCTTTAAGTTCACTTCGTTTTGGGTTTCCATTGTGATCTCTTCCTCAGCCTTTTCAGAGTCACCGGTTGATTGCTGTGCCTCCTGTTCAATGGGCACAATTTCTGGTTCCGTGTTCTCCACAAACACGCACTCGGGATTCACGGCGGCACACTCGAAGAAGTTGGTTGCTCTGCCTTCAAGGTTACGTGAGTTTGTGTACTTCTCAAAGAAGCCACGACCCACAATGCGGAAAGCCATGCTAGTCAATGGATTTAACTTTGAACGGAATTCCATCTCACAGACGAAGCGGCGTCGACAGGCCTTCGAATCAAGTCCCAAGAAGGCAAACAAGAATTCGGCAATTCTAAAAATCAAACATGGAGATGATTTTAGTGCAACATGAGAAGCTATCGTTACTCACTGCTCTTCAGTGGGCTGCTGCCGAGCCACACTTTCAGAAATTTCTTCATCAACAATTTCGACCTGTTCCTCCTGCTCCTGCTCTTGTTCCTGTTCGGTGTCATCAATACTTTCTTCAACAGCGCTACGCCTACCACGACGACGTGTATCTGAATGAACTGCTGGTCCTGTAGGTCCCGAAGGACCACTTGGTCCGGAAGGTACGTCACTGTGAATATCAGACACTATATCCGAGTTGGCAGAATAGGCGGAGTAACCAGAGTAGGGATCAAAAGAAGAGGAAGAGTCATACGAGACTGGTGAATCGTAATGCTCATGCTCCGAATGATGATCCAATGAGTAGGGAATGTGATCGTGACCAAACGATGAAGGTCTGGAATACGGCAACAAAAAGTTGAAAGCTAGGACACGCGAAATGATGTTCCTGTAACACTTACGGATGATCCAGAATGATCTCTTGGTTACACCTGGCATGAGGCCAAAAGTATCTGAGCCCCAGATAAATAGCGCTTCCGACAAAGAAGGAAACGATAACAACTTTCACCTTAATCCAATAGGCTATAGCCAGCGGCCACAGGTGACGATCTGTGATAACAAACAAGACGTCAAAATTCGATTAGATAATTTTTTTTAGCATCACTTTCACTGGGAATTATCAATATTCTATTAACTCTAGGCTCAAGTCAGATGGAGATGGAGATGGAGAGAAATGTACTTGATCTACGACAATATATATTTTTTTATAGCACTTTATCATCGAAAGTGAAAAGTGTTAATTAATTGTTGTTGTAAGGTATGTGAATATCGTGATGGACCAATTGGGAAAAATACATTCCGTCGAACCCTTGTCTGCTCAAGACACTTTCGAAAGAAAGTCTTAAGATGCTGGTTAGCATATGGCGAACCGAATGGGTAAGAATTGGAGTGAGTCTCGTTGATAGGATTAAAATTAAAATTGGTTCGTGTTAATTGTTATGGTTGAAGCTAAGATGGTATTACGTAGAATAATATTATTCCATACGGAAATGGAAGAAATGTTAATGAAAAGCTTACACCAGAAGTGATGGCGATGGCGACGGGTGCGTCCTTCGAACTCCAGCAAATCTCGGCCAGCGTTTGTTAATGTTTCCGTATCCACATCCGCATCCGTATTAATTAGTTGGGTTTCTTGATTTTCTGGTAATTCGTCGCAGAACACCAACGTAAAATATACCACGAGCAGAACGGCTGCATACCAAATTGTTGTTTTATTCATGTTTTTTTACTTTGTATTCCTTGCTCTTAATATAGGATTGTTTTTTTATTTTTATTTTCACCAATGTTGAATGGTAAGCAATACTTTAATATCGTCACAATGGTATCACTTGAACAGGTGTTGCAGAACTGATGATGCATCCCAGTTGATGCCATCTTTTATACCACCGGCTAAGCTGTTGGGCGTTGGGTGGCTCTAGGTTCAGGGTGATAATTGGTAATAGTGCCGTTGTTGCTTTATGCGAACATTTTAACACATGCGTTGACAAGTTTACTATGCTAGAGCAAGTGGAGGCATGCTTCCAAATGAAATGCTAACGAAATTGCTTTCGTCTTACTTAATTTCACTTTTAAAAATCGTGCTTTATTTCTAAACACTTTTGTTTTTACGCATTCACTGTATTTTCCATAAGTCTTCATTATGAAACTTTTACGCAAACTTTTACATAATTATATGAACATAATGAATACTGAACTGAAATTCTCATTTAAATTCTACAGTGCGCGCCCGTACTTGATTTTTATTTAATGCAGCCCTACACATTTTAGAAGGTATCGAAAAGTATCGATTCTCGTGCTAGTGTTTTGCATGTTGAGCTCCCAATAAATATAAATAAACATGTCCAGCGGCACAAAATCGAATGAATTGGAAACCAATCCAGCGCCTGATCCTCAGGCACCTATTACACGGAAAGGATTTTTAATATCCTTAAAAAACAGCGGGACCCCGATGCCAATACCGGAACAAGATTTGGTAGGTAACCAAAATATTGATGATTGCAAAACTGATAAGCATTTTAATTTTTAGTATGGACGTTCTCGTCCAGTGTCTGAATTTGAAAAGTTAAACCGCGTGGGAGAAGGCAGCTATGGCATAGTTTGTAAGTGTAAATCACTTTACATTTTCAGAAACCGTTTTCATTCCATTTCAATATTTTAGACCGTGCACGCGACACACGTACCGGCGAAATTGTGGCTCTTAAGCGGGTGCGTATGGATCAGGAAAAGGATGGATTTCCGGTAAGCGGACTGCGTGAGATAATAATATTAAAACGATGCAAGCATGAAAATATTGTACATTTACGTGAAGTTGCTGTGGGCAAAAGCCTAGACAGGTATGTGTATCTGCATATATCCGTTTCTGGCAACAATTAATATTTTAGTTTTACGTAGTATTTTTCTAGTAATGGAGTTTTGCGAGCAGGACTTGGCATCGGTGTTGGACAATATGCCACAGCCTTTTACTGAATCTGAGGTTAAATGTATAACACTGCAAGTATTGCGTGCCTTAAAATACATGCATGCTCGCTATATTATACACCGCGATTTAAAAGTTTCCAATCTGCTTATGACGGACAAGGGTTGCATAAAAGTAGGCAAGTGGCTATCTCACTTTAATTCAACTTCCAGATATTATAATATATTTGCTTAACTTACAGCTGACTTTGGTCTTGCTCGTTTATACAATAATCCTCCAAAGCCAATGACACCGCAAATGGTCACTCTCTGGTATCGAGCACCAGAACTATTACTTGGAGCAAAAACACATTCCACGGCTGTGGACATGTGGGCGTTTGGGTGTATTCTTGCCGAATTATTGCTCGGAAAACCACTACTGCCAGGTACTTCAGAAATTGCTCAACTTGATCTAATTATTGATTTGCTTGGCGCACCTTCTGAGTCTATTTGGCCTGGCTTTATGGAACTCCCAGCTGTGCAAAATTTTACTCTAAGCCAACAGCCGTATAATAATTTGAAATCAAAATTCAATATGCTCGGTCAAGCGGGGAAAAATCTCTTAAACATATTATTCATTTACAATCCCAGCTCAAGAGCCTCTGCCGTGGAATGTTTAAAAAGCAAATATTATACAGAGGCACCACAGCGTAAGTTAAATTGATTTTAAATCAACTAAGGATAAATTCCTAAATTTTAATATATCATTCATAGCTTGTGATCCGCGAATGATGCCAACATTCCCACAGCATCGAAATAATGTACCGCCACCTGCAGCACAACCACCAAAAGATATTCCTATTTCTCATTTATTAGATGTGTTTATTAAAAGACGACGTTTAGAATAGAGAAATGTTTTTAAAATCATGTGTTGCATTGTTTTTTTTTAAATCTTGTGTAAAATGTTTGGAGATTTCGAACAGTTGTCGTAACATTGAACAACGAGCATTTGCTCCTCATTTACCGCCTAACAGCAAGAAAACATATTACTCAAAATGTTATTTGAGCTTTTTGGAATTTAACGGTACAATATATTTTAACTGTTAACAACAGATTAACAGTGAAAATGCATTGGTAGTGGAATAGATTGAACGAATTAAGTTCACACTTTTAGTTCAGTAGTTCATTGAATCAAGATATTCTAAAGTTTTTAATTTAAGTAAAGACACCAAATAAGATGAAAAAAGAAGATGCGGGCAGCTCAGAACAGGAAAAGGTTGCTGCGTCAGTCAGCAACAAAACCGAAAAGCATTCTTCGGACAATAAAAATATCGATATTGGCCCAACAGAATCAAGCGGTACCCAAAGCAGTGAAAATAAATCAAAATCAAATTCACCCCAACCAAACAGAATTCAAAACAATGAGGAGGCTGCAGATGCTGAAGAAGACGAATTGTTAGAGCGCATGCGCGGTGACGCAGTTGGCGATACAATGTATAGTAAGAAATTCATACTGCAGACCCTAATCAGGCTTAGCCAACAACTAACTCTTGAATCTGATTTGGAAGATGATTTATGTAAAGTTTGGGATATGTCCGTATCACCAGAAGTCGTCAGCCTACTTCTTGAAAATGATACAATCGAGCTTATTATGTTTGTTATTTCTACTAGAGAAGATGTTAGACTCTATGAAATATTAGTAGGATTACTAGGTAACATGTGCGCTCAGTTGGAATGCGTGGAGCAGCTAACCGCAAACACTGAATGGATTGAGTTGCTCCTAAAACTGGGTACTTGCATGGATACGTGCATGCTCCTGCAATTAATGAGGGTCTATCAATATATAATGGCACATGTTGTCACCGGCAAGGAAAAACTAGCAATCGCCTGGTACACATGTTTTGCGGACTTTGATAATTCAGCAAAGAATTTTGGATTTATTTTGCAACAATCTGTGAGTGATGAACTTCTCGTAGCAGCTCTTAACGCAACAAATGCTGTGCTGTCCAGCTGCGCGCTAGTAGGGGAGGAAAATGCTCAATCAGAAAACAATCTCAAACCTTTTGCCGAAGTCTTTTTGGTTCAAGAATTGTGTGATGGCGTTAATACTGCTTTTAGGCGCATAATGCGTGATGATGCAATGAAGCAACTAGAACAAGCTGATGTTGATGTTGATGGTGTACCAACATTTGATGACGATTTGGATGAGGATTTGGATGAACCCTCATCTAAAATCACCTGTGATGTGGAAGTAATTCAAATTTATCTTAACATATATACGATTCTTGTTCAGTTACCAGAGGCACAGAATTCCACGGAAATACATGAAGCAGGCATTATGTTTTGTCTTACTCGCATTCTTAAATTTTTGCAGCAGCCGATGCAATTGTTGCCTTTAGGTGAGCGACAAGAAGAATATCTGGAAGACATAGCGCATATATGCAACGTAAGTTTACAATGAAACCATAATCTACTGTATGAAAAATAATTAATTTATAATTAAATCAATATTGCTTTCAGTGCTTACAATATTTCTATAGTAACGACTTTATTGTTAATCTACTCAATATTTGGACAGTGCTGAGGCTACATATTAACGATTACAAAGAAACTGATGAAAACGACTTCGAAGCCTACGAAGATGAACCTCGCTCCCAATATGAGGATAACGAGGTCAAGTTATTACGTCTGTTGGCACATATGATAAATCATGCTGACGGCGTTACTTTAAAACGTGATATTGAAGAATTTGATGCCGCTAAGGTCGAAATGCTGTGCGCTGCCTTGCAGCAAGATGATGATGATGAGCTCCAAGCAGCCCACTATCGTTTAACCGAGATTTTTAATGAGATATACGGCCAAGCCACATGATACTCTCAAATAGGACTGAATATTGTTGCAAATGTGCACAGTACATAAAAGTAATGGTATTATATCATACGTACGTACATAAAAAAATAATTTTAAGAAGAATTTTTTTTGTAAGGTTTATTCGGATAATTTCATTGTTTGGCGCAGGATATCAGTCCAGGACTGTTTACCCAGACACACACCTTTTTCACCAGTGCATTTAATTATCAATTTTTCATTACTCTCATTGTTCATTTGAAATTCATTTTTTGTTTCGTTTAGAGCACTTGAAACGTGCTCCAATTCATTGCTTAGATGCACTTGGCAAGCCTTAACGTCAATATTAACGTTTTTTTCAATGTTATCGGAGATGTTAATAACTGCATCCTCCTCTAGATTCTCTGCTTGAATAATGCTTTCCCCAACTATCTCAGATAGTTGTAGGTTCAGCTTGCCTCCTTTGGCATTTACATTCAGATTTCCATGAACACCAGCTAAGCAGTACAAAAAAATTAATTATAAATTATATGAATGAATATTGTTCCTTATCACGTACTCATCTTAAGGTTGCCAATTTTGTTTACATTAACTTCACTAGATTTATGAACGTTTTTAAGTTCCATCTGTCCAGTATCGGTTTCAAATTTTGAATTATCCACATAGCAGCAGTCAACATTAATATTACCCGTACGTGTAGAGGACTTTAAGTTTTCTCCCTGAAGTTTTTCCAAACTAATGTTCTGTACAATAAAATTAAAATTATTTTGATATACTATGAATTTATCGCAATTGTTCCTTACACCACTTTGTGTTTCAATAATAGTGCACTTGCCTAAGAGTGTTCCCTCGCAGGCAATGTTACCATTTTCGGTAACCAGCGAAATATTTGTAGAACGAACATTTTTTGTTACGATATTACCAGCTGCCTTTATTTGTACTGCTTCACTTTGGACGCCTTGTACAAAAACATTCGCCTTTGCATCAACAAAAAGGTCAGCGCGAATGGGAATCTTTAAGTGGCAGCTAAGCTTCGTGGGTTGAGTTGATATGTTTTTAACGAGCACATTAACAGTTTTTTCGTCATCAACAACAAATATGTCCAGCTTGGTGTTGCAATTGGACGCGGGGTTACCCACTATCTGTGCTATGAGTACATCACTACTGGTATAAAGATGCACATCTGCAGGCTCGACGCGCAGCTGCATGTCTGATTTAATATTAATTCGTGCGAAAGGATTTACATAACATAATTGTTCTTGATGAACTAAGCGCCGACATTGAGTCATTTTAGATATTTTAGCTGTTTTGGTATAGGAGCGTAAGAAGCCTTGTCCATGAATCTGTCCTAAAAAATGCAAACGTTGAAATATTTGCATATTTCAGTAATTTGTTACTGCCGTCTTTCTATTTGTTTACAGTAATAATAAGAATCAGCTGTTTTTGATTTACAGTTTAGCACTGTATTTTTATTACATTTTGCAGTACTGGAATCAAATTATCGACCCTTAACCAGCACTGTATTTGTCCAGCGCAGTTGGAGTTTTTCAGTGTTCTTCGACGGGTGTGTGAACTTAAATTGCGCTTGAGAAAAATCCAGTTAATAGCCTGTATTTCGAAAAAAAAAATATAAAAAATGTCTGGCAAAGATAGATTACCGATTTTTCCATCCCGTGGCGCCCAAATGTTAATGAAGGCACGTTTGGCGGGCGCTCAGAAAGGTCACGGCCTGCTCAAGAAAAAAGCTGATGCATTGCAAATGCGGTTCCGAATGATCTTGGGCAAAATTATTGAAACCAAAACTGTGATGGGCGATGTTATGAAAGAAGCCGCCTTTTCGCTAGCTGAAGCTAAATTCACATCTGGTGACATCAATCAGGTGGTCCTACAAAACGTGACAAAAGCCCAAATCAAAATACGTACTAAGAAAGACAACGTTGCTGGTGTTACGTTGCCAGTCTTTGAATCGTATCAAGATGGTGCAGACACCTATGAGTTGGCTGGCTTGGCCCGTGGTGGTCAGCAATTGGCGAAGTTGAAGAAGAACTATCAGAGTGCAGTAAAGCTTCTGGTGGAATTGGCCTCCCTGCAAACATCATTTGTTACATTAGACGAGGTCATCAAAATCACGAACCGTCGTGTTAACGCTATTGAGCACGTAATTATTCCACGCATTGACCGCACGTTGGCGTACATTATTTCGGAGTTGGATGAGTTGGAACGTGAAGAATTCTATCGTCTGAAGAAGATTCAGGATAAGAAACGAGAAGCCCGGGCTAAGGCTGATGCAAAGAAGGCTGAACTCCTTCAACAGGGTATTGATGTGCGTGAGCAGGCAAACATACTCGATGAGGGTGATGATGATGTGCTCTTCTAAGTATTAGCCGCTTAAATACGTGTGTGTATTCCAGCAATATATTATTGTTACAAATTTTTTCTGTTTCCATATTAATTCGCTGAAAAGAAATCTTATTGTATTTAATCTACGGGCAATTTTGTAAGCTCAAAGATTGTAGTTTAATTCCAATAAGCAAAAATGTATGTATTCCATTTTGTAGTTATGTAGCGCTCAAATTGTGCATTAAACTTTTTTGTTGTTCAATAGAATATGAATTGTTATAAATTAGCTTTAAAAAAGCATAAAATTAAAAAAATCATTGTGGAAAAAAGGTCATCTGACTTTTTTCAATGATTGCAAAAACAATGTATCTGCAGTCATGTGACAGAATCATATGGTCGTCGTCTACCAGTGTTGGATAGCGGGGTTAATTTAATAAACAGCTGATTTGCATTTTTTCTGTCCACGCGAGTTGGCAATTTCATTATTTTAGATTTAAAATGACAAGTTGTGAATTTCAAGCAGTAGTTTTAGCTGCTGGACGTGGCTCACGTCTTTCTGAAGTTATTGGAGATGCTCCCAAATGCTTGTTGCCGGTGGGGCCCTATCCACTTATATGGTATCCACTTAATATGCTCAGCAAGCATAACTTTTCCGGTAATTGCAACAGCTAATTTTCCAATGCATATATAACAAAACAAAATATTTCCATATACAGAGGTGATTGTTGTTGTCTTGGAGCAAGAAAAATTGGAAATCCAATTGGCAATAGAACGCACTCCGCTTAAAATTAAAATAGACTATGCCACTATTCCTAGCGATAGCGACTTTGGCACTGCAGACAGCTTGCGACACATTTACGACAAGTAAGTTGTCTTCAAGTTGCTAAAATGCCAATTCCTAACATCAAATTTCAGAATTAAATCAGACTTTTTAGTTGTGAGCTGCGACATTGTGACCAATGTTAGCCTGTACCCATTGATTAACAAATTCCGTGCCGATGACGCTGCATTGGCGCTGTTGCTTTTCAAAAGTGGTTTTGAATCTGATGTAATAATGCCGGGTCCAAAAAACAAACATAAGCCCGAGCGTGATATGATCGGCATACATCCGGCTACCCAAAGACTAGCATTCGTGTTTGCCGCCAGTGACTGCGATGATACGCTAAACATTCAACGTCACTTGCTTAAAAATAAGGGTAATCTCGACGTTTACGGGCGCCTAATGGATGCACATATCTATGTGCTCAAAAAATGGGTCATAAACTATCTGCATAGGGTAAGTAAAGAAAATATTTCGCAAATCTTATATATTTACAATTTATTTTCAGAAGGAAAACATTTCCACATTTAAAGGAGAGTTTCTACCGCATCTTATAAAAAGGCAACATGCTAGGCGCACAAAAAAATCAGTCCCAGACCTTAACTCTGAGCTGGGTGTAGGAACAAAAACCGAGGACATTTTCAATGTAAGTTAGCCTTTAAATATTTATCAGCTTTATATGATCGCTGCATGTATTTTGATAATTTGAAAAGTTGGTTGCGTCTAGTCAATAGTTGTACCTTATAAGCTCTTCGTTTGTCTTATTGAATTTCGAAGTTGTTTTTTTTTTTTTGTTCTTCGACTCCTGTATTTTCATTGTAAGTCATGCTCACATTCATCACTTTTGCTTGTTCACTTAGTTTATAGGCTTTTCAATTTGGGGGCAATCTTTGCACTTATTTATAATATGCACTTGGAATTTAGATGTTGTCTTGGTTTTGCTTGCTCTGTGATTTTTGAATCTCCAATACGTTTTATTAAAATGTTGTATGCAACCATTGTTTCTATTTTAACGCTCTGCAGTATGTGACACAAGCACCGTTGGATCAAAAGATCGTCCAGACTTCGCTCTTCAATCAATCGCTTTCGCAGATTCCCTATCATGGTGATATTGTGCGTTGCTATGCGGTACAAGCTCCACAAAGCGCCATAGGTATGCGTGTAAATAATTCTCTCAGCTTTCTGGCCATCAATAAAAAATTGGCTGGTATTTGGAACGATCTCTGTGGAGATGTACATCCACTTATTGCACCCGATGCAGTGGTTAAATCGACGCAGACTAAGGAAATTATTGTCGCCGACAATGCTAAGCTTTCGGAGAAAACCTCGCTTAACTTTAGTGTCTTTGGTACCAACTGCGTTGTTAATCCGAAGAACATTATCAACAACTCGATCATCATGTCCAATGCGATTGTGGAAGAAAGCTGCAACATAAGTAACTGCATCATCGGTCATCGTGCGGTTGTTAAAAGTGGTTCAGTTCTAAATAACTGTCTCATTGGTCCAAACTACGTTGTGGAGGAGGGCACCAAATGCGTCGGAACACACCTGTCCAACGCGGATCAGTATATGGAAATTGATATACAATAAACTTATAACTTAATGTTGCGTCTTTATTAACGAAATTAGTTAGAAGGCGGATTCTTCTAGCAGGACATTAAATATTACAAATAAGGTACACAAAACTCGCTCTAAATATCGGGACTACATAAGAGTTTCATAGCATATACATATACATGTGTAATGATAGAGGGCATAGCTTAAGACTAAGGAAACTCCTGGATGGTGGAGCTGCATGTACAAGGCGTGGAACGACAAGACTGTTTTTAATGAATGCAACGCGGCGTTAAAGCTACGTCCCGTTCATTTTACTTCCTCCGCTCATAGAGATACTCGTCCTCGTAGTAGCGCGGTGTTGAGGTGGCAATGAACACCTGCGGCCGGCGCTGCTGCAATGATATGTTGATCTCTTCAGGTGTACGGTAGACCTGCTGCTGGTGCAAGTGCTGCAGTTGTTGTGGTGCAGCGGTGAAGAAACGGTACGGCGTCGGTGTCGCTGTTGGCGGCAGCGTCTGCAGACGCTGTGGCTGGTGGTGTATCTGTTGTAATTGCAGCTGTGGTTGTATTTGTGGCTGGATAGTTGTCGTTGGCAATGGCTTCCTATATGCGATTGTTGTTGGCTGCGGCTGTTGGTGACGTATCTGTGTAACGACCTGTGGTTGCTGGTACTGCACACGCACTTGGGGTGTATGCTGCAACTGTTGTTGTGGTGCCGGCGCCTGTGCCTGTGCCTGTGCCTGTTGCTGGTATGCAACCGCTGGACGATGTTGTGGTTGTGGCTGTGGCTGGTGCTGTATGCGTTGTCTTGGCGCTGGCACTTCCTCCTCCTCCTCCTCATCGTAGCGTTCGTGCTCATAGTAGTTCTCCGGGAAGTAGCGCTCTGAGTAGCGCAGTGTTACATTGGGCTTGCTCTGGTGCTCCTGCAGATTGATTGGCTTATAGAGATAGTCGTTGACAATGTGGTACTTGGAGGACTGCTTGCAGATGTTGTCGTGCGACGGTGGCATGCAAATCAAATGAATTTGGTGGAAGGTGAAACCTTCTGGGCATATCCATGAGTGTTTCTGACTCTCCTGGCAGTAGTGGAACACCTCGCAGCTGAGTGACTCATCCGCGTAGTAGCTTTGGAGTAGAAAGGTTAGGGTAAGTTAGTAAACGGATCAAAAGCAATGGCATTATGCTTACCCAGAGTTGCGATCCGTGCAGCTAAAGGATGACTTGGCCAGCAGAGTGGAGAGTCTGTCGGGCTCCTCAACTTCTTCCTCCTCCTCTTCGCTTTCCTCGCTCAGCGGCTTCTTCTTGAGATAATTGCTGGGTTGCTTCACATTTCGATTAACGTACGCCTGACGCGGTGCTTCCTCTTGGTCCTCTTCGCTGTACTCGTACAGCTGCTGTCGCTGCGGCTGTTGATGCTGCTGCTGGTGCTGCTGCTGGTGCTGCTGTTGGTGCTGCTGGCGGTAGGCCAAATGTGTTTGAGCTTGTGTCTCGAATTCATCATCGTCATCGCCGTTGGCGCTCACGTCCAGGGAGCGTGCGGAAAATCCTTTAGGCCTTTCAGTGGTGGCCGTGGCTGTGAGTGATCCCGTGGCAGCACCATGTGCGCAGGCGCACAGGCCCATGGCCAGGAGGACTAGTGGCAGAGCTAAGCATCGGTTGCGTCTGTGGCAAAGTAGAAATTGGCAATAGCAATCAGATTAGCCAAGTCATGCCATCAATAAGTAAGACTTTATGATATGGGAAACTTTTGTGGCAACCTCAATGCGCAAACGCGGGAAAAATATTTAAGTTTTCGCGAACCTTTTGCTGCCATGCAACAACAACAGCAACAACAACAACAACAACCACAACTACTACTACTACTACTACTACTACTACAATAACAGCAACAACAAATCAAACCACAACAAGCTCAACAAAAGAAGATGCAGTGAAGATGCCGCCAAATTGCAGCCAAAGAAGGCACCAACGACGCCAGCCCAGCGACAAGTTATGCAAGACCAAGACCAGCCAGAAACTTGTTATAAGGTAATGGCAAGACGCCTGAGACACAGCTGGGAGCTAAAAACTGGGATTCACAAACTCCAGCAAAGAAGTGCAGTTAGTCGACCAAAAGACTCGACGTGGCCACCAGAATACCCTTTATACGATTCTCCTAAGCCAACTTAGTGTTCCCTATCCTATGCGATGGATGATATTGAATCCCATAGCTGATGGAGGCACTGGTGAGGGTATAAAGTGAAGATGTGTCACTGCTGTTTTTGGCTGCTCACTTTTTCAGCGGGTTCAGTTTGAGCGCCATTTAGTTAACCCATACGGAGTACTTGAATGTCAACTTTGGTTCATACGCATCCATTACGGACTCTTGGATATGACTTAATGGGAAGTTGTGTGTTGTGTGTTGTGTGTTGTGTGTTGTGTGTTGTGTGTAGTGTGTAGTGTGTTGGGTTATGTGCTTGTAGATTGCATGCCTTGCCGATGACCGGTGGCTAATCATTTGGCTTGGCCAATGTTACGTGCCAGCAGTGCATTTAATTGAGGGTTTTACGTGGAAAGCAAAACTATTACCAATGATAATAAGTGCCAAGTGGAGCAAAAGCAAATCCGCGTCAAACTTTTACTTTCGATGGCAATCGCCATGTGTCAGGCCAAGTGAAATGGACGACCGTAGGCGAAGGGGGCCTCAAAGCGCTCCGATAATAATATTGGTAATCGTATTGGTAATGGGAATGGTAATAGGAATGGTAATGGGAATGGCAATACTTGACGTTTGTCGGTTGTCGGTTGTCGGTTGATGTCTGTTGGTGGATGGTGGATGGCTGATGGTGATTCAATAGCTTTAACGCAGCGCTAATTAAGGCATGTTAATATTGCGAATGGTTATGTAACAATACCCATGCTGCCCACATGCCCACACATCCAGTCCTCTAGTTGGACACACAATTTGTTTCAGCAATTCTAGATGGCAATTTGTTAGCCTGTCGCTGGCCTTTGGCAAATCGTCAGCGACCTTTGAACTTTCAAGTGAGCTAAGTACTTGTGGCAGCAACAACACAGCTGCCATCGCCAGGTGCCTGTTAAATGCATACTTAAATCTTTTGGCTACTGTTTGATTACGATAAATCCGCTATATATGTATGATATATGGGAATATATATATATATATATCTATATATATATTCCAGGAATATTTTGTTTTTTTTTTTTTCGGACTGATCTCGATTGGAATTGACGCGGATACAACGCAGATGTAACGTGTTAAACGCAATGTGTGTATATCGACTTGACCGCAAGCCGCTTTCCAGCAATCATAATTTATCAGAATGACTTAACTCCGCCAGAGACACCAACGGCTGTTTAAGTTATTAAGCAGAGCCATTAAATCGATCGAATTGGCTTGCCAGCGAAATCGAAAACGTTTCCTAGTGCTCCACATAACCGTGCGTTGTGTGCCACAAAGTGGCCACACAGTCTGCCATAAATGGAACACTCGGTTGCATGTGCTTGGCCTGTCGGCTCCAAGCGCCTGCCCGTCTGCCTGTCCGTCTGCCCACCCGATGGCCGTCCGTCTGCCCACCCGATTGCCGTCCGTCTGCCTATCTATCTGCCTGCCTGTCTGCCTAACTGTCCGTCTGCCTGTCTGCCTATCTGTCCGTCTGCCTGTCTGCCTATCTGTCCGTCTGCCTGTCTCCCCGTCTGTCCGTCTCTTTTCTAGTGTAAGTAGTCCAGATGCCAGACCAGATGTAACCATGGGTACGTCTGGCCACGTTACATCACACGGACGCCAAGAAACTATGCGTTGTGATGTTGATGTGAATGTGGATGCCTTCGCCTGTTTCTTGTCGATTTCTGTCCCCAGCCGCATCTGATCCAGCTAGCCACAACTAAAGCAAAAGTGGTTTCGTTATGCACATACGAAATGTGTTTATTTTCTACCGACTACCAGTTCATTTCTAAGCCTGGCGTCTTATATGATTTTTGGTCACAGCTGTATGGGCATTGATTTCCTTTAAAGTTGGGTGTGTGTGCCTGTGGGTATGCGCGTGCTACTGCCACTGCTAGCCGGGTGACATAAGACAATTTTGAAGATTATGAAATCAAATTACTATATATATATTTAATATATAGGGAGGCGGGGGTGTGTGTGGTGCCTGAGATACTTAAATTTTTTTTCCCATTATATTATTATATCATATTTAGAAATATTTGGGAAGGCGTTAGGAAATGTGTGTAAGCAGCTTGTATATTTGATAGCAACATTGCCAACTAACAGAGTGTCATACGATTCCATTTAATGCTACTTAACACCTAAGTTTGTTGCCTAAGTCTTTTGTTTTCACTTGTACTAAGCGCTCCAGTTTGTTGCCTAAGTCTTTTGTTTTCACTTTATCCACTAACCACGCCAAGGAGTACTATGTGCACTCTGATTTATTGCCTAATTATACACATGTTCATGTTAGTTGCTCTGGAAAAATGTTCAAAATTTGTAAAATCCAAAAAAAAAACAAATTTAAAAAAAAAAAAGAAATTAAAATAAATTACAGTGCACTGTTACAGTTACAATAAGAGCAAGAAGAGCAACAGCTACAACAACAACAACAACAACATCAAATTAAACAACGTTAATGTGCGTGCATTTGTAAGGCATCGCGTTTAATGTGCAGACCTCTTAACGTTCCGTTGATTTTAAGCATGTGAATTACGAGCTGAGGGGCTTGAAATGATAATTGCATGGCAATGAAATTTATGTGCAACATTTTTCTTCTTCTTCTTCTTATTTTTTTTTTATTTTTATTTTTTTTTCTCGAGTCCCGCCCCATAAAGTTAAATTTGTTACACTTTGTGATGGCGATTTGGGTGACCTTCGCGATTGGAGGCTGGGAGTGGGAATCTGTGGCAAATAATTGAAACTTAAATTAAAGCTGGACACGACGCGGGCTGGCGATTTATTAATTGCATTAAACGCACACCCATTCACCGCAAGCGCACAAAAGGCATTTGAAGGTATTCGAAAGATTTTCGAATTATGTTATCGTCATAACAATGTCTCTACGATTTGGCATGTCTTTGAGCGCGGTGAACGGCTGAGAGGCCTCGCCTAGCTCTTGGCTTGGCAATTTTGGGCCCTGGGCCATGCATGCGCATTGCTGTGCGTACGTCTAACTGTAATTTCAAACGGGCCTGTTCAAATATTGCGTATACGCCGCATGTATCTATACGTGTGCGTGCGTGTGCGTGTGTGTGCGTGTGTGTGCGTGTGCGCAGGCGATACAATTTCATTGCAGCTTTGGCTGACATGAGTTATATAATACTCATATATATATATGATTATGATAGACTAAGTAATTCATACGCCTTTTTAGAAAGGATTGTCACAGTTAACAAATTGTGCAATTGTGTTTTCTGTATCGAATTATGATCTGGCGGTTTTGGGCGTTGCGCAGTTGGTGGTGTTTGGGTGATGCTGGTGGTGTGACGGTTTGTCGGGAATGACGGGATGGCAGTGTCCAAATGTCCAAATGGACCAACGGCCAAATGGCCAAATGCTCAATGCTTGTTTATCGCACTAACCTACTGCCTGGTCATGGCCTGGCAATGACTCAGCTGGACAGCTGGGCGCTTAATCTATTGATTGACAGAGAGACAACAAGCCTCGAGTGTAAACAGTTCAACTTCGATATGCATCGCTTTGTTGTCGCATTTTACAAGATATTTTCTTGGCTTAGTTTAGTTTAGTTTATTTTTTTTATTTATTTTTTTTTTTGCTCACACTCAGAAGACTTGAACAAACAATGCGATTACCTAATAAGCCAAGGCAGCCCAAAGGGGCCAAAGATTTTGGTCGGCTTTTTTATCTGTCCAAATGAGTTGCGAGCGCCACAGGCGTCAGCGGCTGCTAAGAAGACAGACAGCAAACAAAGCAATACTCCCACGCCACACACACACACACACACTCACACACACTGACACTCAGACACAAGAAGAAGTAGACAAAGTCTCAGACACGCCAACTACAAGTCTCAAAGTTATTAAAACGTATGGACCTAAGATTTGAAAATTGTTCAAAGAATATTTTGTGGTTGCCAAGCGACACAAATTTTGAGGCCCAAAGGCCGGTCCTCCCCTTCCAAAAAACAAAAATAACAAAAATAACAAAAATAACAAAAAATGGAAATAACATTGGCTTTAAGCTGCGTTGCAGCTCAATTTAAATGATTCATGGTTGGACTTTGACTTACTGCATTCTGTGGGTAACTGCAGCGGCGGATCGCCTACTTCGATTCCTCGACTCGGTTAGATGTATCCAAATGAAATGCAATTTGTTATTCAAGATCACAAACGATGCACACGCGAGTCTCTTAAACTTGTCACTGGCACCCGAGATTCGAATGGGATATTCACTTATATATCTATATATACAATATATATATATATCCACAGAGCTTGTGGATTTTATATAGTTTACTGTTTCTTTTTTCTTTCCACTTTTTGTTGCACCGTAAACCAAATGGTAAATGCCACAGACTGTTTGCTGCTGCTGCTGCTACTTGCTACTTGCTACTGCTCGACTAACGGTTCGCGCCAGCTCAAACAACAAAATGAATGACTTTCTTTGGCTTGTTTATGTTTTTATACCAAAGCGGCGCAGCGAGCGCCACACTGCGCTCCATTGTGCTCACCGAGTGGCAAGTGGCAAGCGGCAGTCTTGGCTTTTGCCTTTGGCCTGCCTCTCTTAGCCATGCTCTTAGCCCGTTACACTCAACTCAGTCCCAACTGTAGCTGTCAGGTCTTGGCTTTTGAGTGCTTTTGATCTTTGTCATTTTTAATAATTCGCCAGGCGCTGAGTACCCGAACGACTGTGGGATTTTCCGTTAGAAGAAACCGGAGAACTTCTTGAGCGGATTACTGAAAGTGACATCATGACTTTGAAAGGAAAAGGAAAGCTAAAGCTGGGTGAGGTTGACTTTTAATTTCATTTATTTAATTTTGAATTATTTAATTTTTTATTTAAAATATTTTTTTATTTTTATTTTGAATTTTCAAATGCAGTACAATTTATTTAATTATTGCGATCTCTCATCATGACTTTCAAAGGAAAAGAAAAGTTAAAGCTGGGTAAGGTTGACTTTTAATTTCATTTATTTAATTTTGAATTATTTAATTTTTTATTTAAAATATTTTTTTATTTTTATTTTGAATTTTCAAATGCAGTACAATTTATTTAATTATTGCGATCTCTCATCATGACTTTCAAAGGAAAAGAAAAGGTAAAGCTGGGTAAGGTTGACTTTTAATTTAATTTAATAAATTTTAATTTATTAAATTCTTTATTTAAAATTAGTTTTTTATTTTTATTTTTATTTTTTAAATGCAGTACAATTTATATAATTATTATAAGAAGAGTTTAAAACTGGATAAGGTTAACTTAACTTAATTTAATTAATTCCAATTTATTTAATTTTAGTTTAAAATAATTTTTTAATTTTTTATTTTTATTTTTTAAGTGTTTTATTTGTTTAATTATTGCGATCTCTCATCCTGACTTTGAAAGGACAAGGAAAGTTCAAAACAGGGTAAGGTTAACTTTTAATTTAATTTATTTCATTTTTAATAATTTAATTTTTTATTTAAAATATTTGTTTATTTTTATTTTTATTTTTTAAATGCAATACTATTTATTTAATTATTGCGAGCTCTGGGTATTTAATTATTGCTATCTCTAGTCATGACTTTGAAAGGAAAAGGAAAATTCAAAACGGGCTTTTAATTTAATTTATTTAATCTTAATTTATTTAATTTTTTAATAAAAATATTTTTTATTTTTTAAGGCAGTACAATTTATTTATTATTTATTTTATTTAAAAGGAAAAGGAAAGTTTAAAACTAAGTAAGGTTGACATTTAATTTAATTTAATTAATTTGAATCAATTTAATTTTTTATTGAACATATTTTTTTATTTTTATTTTTTTTTATAATTTTTATTTTTTTATTTTTATTTTTAATTTAATTTTATTTTTTTTTAAATGCCGTACAATTTATTTAATTATTGCGATCTCTTGTACAATGTAGCTAAAAATCCAAGCTGGATATTCAAATATAACGCATACGCCATGGAAGCCAAAGGCTGGCAAAAATTTGATACAAACGATAACCGAACTGCGGAGCATCCCATTTGCATCCATCAGATACTTTATGTGAGGTAAGTGCAATCTGCCGCCTGGCTATTTGGTAAAAGATATTCTCGTAATTAACATTTGAGCTGATGATTTTCTCAGCCTTCATGTGCAGAAAATGCGATGCGACTTTTTATATAGCTGCATTTGCATATTGTTGGTGTTGTTGCTGCTGCTGCTGTTGTTGTTGTTGTTGCAAATGATGTAGTTTCATTTGTATTTGTATTTTATGTTTGTGTTTTTGTTTTTGTTTTTGTTTTATATTTTTTTTCTTGAATATAATTTACGCCGGTTTTTCAACGATGCTCCCACAGACCGCGAAACCTGCACAGCAACTCATCGTCAATGAAATGCTAAAAGCTATATCACACACACACACACACACACATACACATATTTATATATATATATATATATATATGTATATATAAATAATTATATATAAAGATACGTTAACAGTTAGATATAGGTGTAGGTACTACCCAAACACACTGCTACCACACACACACACTTACACACACACATACTCACACATACTCACACTCACACACACACACTCACACCCTGAGTGTATCATCGCATTTGTTTTGCTAATATGAATTAATTTATAATACTGCAACGCCTAAAATGTGAGAGGCTGCGGCTGAGCCACTGGCTTCAAGGGGCAACGATGCGACGGTGCGGTAGGCGGCATGCATGTGGCAGCATCGTCTGTTGAACTTTTGGCGCACTGCACTCGCCTCCTCAATACTTGGCTGCAGCTTCACTTTAATCTAGCGCCGAGGAGCAGCGCTCAAGCATTCAAGCATTTCATTTTCTTTGCCTCTGCGTTCAATGTCTAGACATGGACACTGACCGCAGTTGTATCTTTCAGATAAAACACACATACACAGGCACAGACACACACTCACACACACACACACACACATACACTCACACAGATAAAGTTTTTTTTATGTACGAGCTTAAATGATTTGGCAATGCACGCGGCTATGCAAAGAAGCGTAACGCAAAGAAAGTAAATTTGCTTTTGCCGCTGTTGTTGTTGTTGTTGTTGTTGTTGTTGTTGTTGTTGTTGTTGTTGGTGCTGCTAATGCAGTTGTTGCATTTGCTGAAAAGTGTTTGAAGCCCCGTTAGCTTTTGCTTTGATTGCTGCTTGGTCTGTCTTTAGCCAGCTGCTTGTCGGCTTGTCGGCCGAGTGATATAACAAGTTCACATAATTTGCTGGCTTTTCTTTTCAATCGACACACCATATATCTTCATACATTTATAGAGTTATAAAAAATATACATAATACATATATATATAGAAATATATAATAAATATATATAATTTTGTATATATCTTTGAAATCAAAAATAAAAGTTGTTAGCCCGCATGAACAATGAGCAGATCGCAGGGCGGAGACCGCACCGAAATTCATGACTTGATCCAGGCAATTATAATTGCACCCACTGAGTCAATCATGATGATTTCCCAGATTGTTGTTGTTGTTGTTGTTATTTTGTGTGTGTGTGTATATTTACCTCAATTATAATACATAATTAATAAATATTTACATGGCTTTGGCTGCACGCGCTGATTAGTCAGACAGAGAGTCATTTGAATGCATTTGCCAAAAGTTGATTCAAACTCGAGCTGCAACTGCAACCGAAACCGAAATCCAAACTCTTGACTCTTGACTGTCTACCAGCCTGCCACTCCCCCCCTTTGCCTTGCGCCCCTTGGGTCGAACAGCATAATGGCAGTCATAAAAGCGTTGCAAAAAATTCAGTTTACAAATGTAAGGGGCCAGCATTGTGTATGTGTATGTGTGTGTGTGTGTGTGTGTGTGTGTGTGTGTGTGTGTGTGTGTGTGTGTGTGTGTGTGTGTGTGTGTGTGTGTGTGTCTGTGACTGTGACTGAAACCGAAGTCAAAGCCAGGCCTAAACGGCGGCTCGTTTTGAGGAAGTTGTTGTTGACTGTCACAACGGTTGCGGTTGGCTCATAGCCATGTTCAGGTGCTACGCTGCTCAGGTGCTCAGACGGTCAGGTTCAATTCGAAATTATGGCCATAATAGCAAAAAACTTAACAAAGAAAATTTATGTTTAGCGGGTCGAGGCATTTATACACTTCAAAAGCACGGGATTGTGCACTTGGACGCAACATTCGCTCGCTCCCGATTGATTTACATTCCAATGGATAAAATCATGAATCGCTCAGATTGTGTGTTTGCCTATGAAATAATAGTTTTATTATAGATTTCTCAACATTTATATTAAAAGACAAGTTTCTTTTATTCTATTATTTATTTATATACGCAATTCTGTAGCCTCAGCGTCTCAATTTGCCATAAATACGAATTATACAATGTAATTAACTCGATTCAGTCGTTTGCAGCTTGGGCAATGCCATTCAACAGCGACAATTAGTTAACAGGATTATGTTAATGGCTGCCGCTGTTATCTTAACAGGGCGTTATCTGTGTGGCCCATCTCTTGGGTTGCATCAGCATAATGGTTGATAACTGGCAAAATGAAATATAATATGAGAATTTGGGAAGATATATATAATCGTGTGGAGGATCTGGCAAGCTATGTGAACAATAAATAAATAAATAAATAATAAAAGAGCAAAGAGAAATGTCTTGTTTATAAACTACAGCTAATTAGCTTTAATGCTCCAATTCGAAAAAAAAAAAAAGAAGACAACGCATAAAATGTTATGTCACTGGGCGGCTGGGCCTTTCTATTTGATGGTCCAGCATTTGGCCGTTTCACAAGAATAACGATTATGATTTAACGGCTGTTGGCTTAGTTTTATCACGGATCAGTCTTGCGGGCAAAGTGGCACCACAACAAAAAGCGAAAGTTAACCACAATTAGCCAAGAGATCTGAGTGTGTGTGTGTGTGGGAACGTTCTAATAAATGCGGCCGCGGCATATGTCTTGAAGTTCAAGGCTTCGCTCGATGAGTGGAGAATTGAAATTAATTACATTAGTTGAAACTGGAGGCAGCTTTGGGCGCTGGCAGCTCATTAAATTTTCTGATTTTCTGATTCTCATACGCAGTTAGCATTTGATTAAGTAATTTTTGTCTAATTTGTGAGCAATTCGATGCTTACGCTGGGTGTGTGCTTTACTCTGCATTTGATTTGCAGCCGATGATTAAATACACTCGTTCCCATAACTGACAGCACACCCACCAAACTGACTGTGTGCCTCTGTGTGTGTGTCTGTGTGTGTCTGTGTGTGTCTGTGTGTGTCTGGGGGTTTATACTTCTGCTGGACATTGTCCAAATCCGAAGACCAGAAACAGCCGGAACTTGTGAGCCGCATGATTTGTAAGTTTTAATTCTGTTTTCTGTCTCTGCGTCTGTCTCTGTGTCTGTCTCTGTGTCTGTCTCTATTTCAATGTCTGTTCCCAAGTTTTTGTTTCTATTGAAACCATCAAGATTATTCGCTGATCTATGAAACCAGTGCAGTATTGCGGGGTATACGGAAATGGCCTGAACTTGACATTGAGCCAGCTGGGCAAAGAAATGTAAATGCTTTTGTTTTTCAGTGATTCGTGATTCGTGATTCGTGATTCGTGATTTGCTCACACATAATTTTAAAGTAACGCCCCAAACGGAAGGAAGCTATGAAAGACTTCAACCAAGCTGCGAACTTGGAAACTGTTCTAAATTGTTTCAATTTTGATGAGTTTTCTTTGACTTCTGTTTACTTTTAATTACTTAATTAATTAAATATTAAGTTCTCCATATAAATTCAGATTTAAAGATTTGAAGGTTCCCCTAGACATCTTCAGTTCATCCGACTCAAGGCATTCCCTTAGCTCCAAGCTGCTATCCATTTGCTTCCATTATATATTCTAGCACTCGATCTTGATCTCTTCCAGCCATCTGCATTGTCTTGGCAAGCACCTCCGCCCACATTCGCTACATTCACTACATTCGCCACATTGGCCTAAGTACTGTGTATCATTTCATCACTTTGGTGTTCCATCATTCACTCATTGTTATACAATTTGAAATCAATTGCAACGCCAAGAGATTTGTTCATTGTTATCGCGCGCGTTGAGTGCCATGAAGCGTGCGCCCTGTCGCCGGCCAGTGAATGCGTTGATATCACCTACAGATTGGGCCACATTGGGCCACATTGGGCATGGCTCGCTGGTTGTTAAGGCGTTGCCAATTGACGAGGCCGCACAAAGGAAATGCTGAGCTGTACTCGGCTTGGCTCTGCTCTGCTCTGATCTGCTATGTGCGGTCTAATTAATTTTAGTTCAAGGTATCGGACTGGCTCTGTCAGTGGGTGGGTTTGTCCATAAATCCATGGACTCCATTGACGATTTGTAACAACTGCAAGAAATTCGCAGTTTGTTACAAATTCCATTGTTTCGTCGGGCGGGGGCGCAGTTCAGATCTTGAATTAGAGGGCAATCCGAGACTCTCCCAAGTAACTATAAATTATTCCATTACCATTTCGGCAGGTCTCTGGCTAACCCAAAATTATAGCAGCGGCTCATTTTAATTGCTCTTGGGCTCTATAAATTGGGTCAGGTCTTGCTTTGAACTTGAGATATTTTTCTGTCTCTTTTCTTTTTTGTTTTCCTCAATTTTTAAAAACAAACCAAAAAAAAAAATCTGTTGACCTTTGTTGCTGGAATCTGAAATTATTTTGTAAGTGGCCTCTAATTGAAAATTCTCCTCGAAAATGTAGGCCTGTCAAGGATGGGGATTTCTTTATAAGTAATTTGCCCGATAAGAGCCAATTGTACGATTAAAATGTCAAATATATAAAAAAGAGTTACTGCTTATCGCAATTGCCTTTGCTTCCCCTATAGATTTGCCCGTATTTTGGCCACTGGCCCTGGGACGGGTCTTTAGTACGCTTCTCAGTTCCCGTGGCAAAGGATTGAAAGAGTCAAGTCACGAGTGCTAAAATGGAAGTTGGTGTCTATATTTGCATATCCTTTCTAGTGCTTGCCTTGTGCATCTTCGTTAGGGTAACCCACGCTGCATATTTCTCATTCCTTCACATTTATTCAGATTTAATCCCTTGTAGATTGGCTTCATGGTCTTCATGGATGCTGCTCATCGTAGGCGTAACGTGGGTAAGCGCAACCCCAATAAAATATCTTCCAAAGTTCATTTATTTTTTTATATTTTTTTCTATATTTTTTTTTATATTTTTTTATATTTATTTTTATATTTTTTTTTATTTTTCTTTTTTACATTTTTTTTTTACATTTTTTTATATTTTTTTATATTTATTTTTATATTTTTTTATATTTTTTTTATATTTTTTTTTTTATTTTTTTTTATATTTTTTATCTATTTTTTATTCGCACCCAATCATCATTTAAAATATCAAAAATATAATATATTGCATTAAGATAAGAGGTGCACATTTGATAGTCTCTTCGGCGAGCTTCGACTTAGTTTATTTTTGGAACCGAAGCTTTGAAGAGCTTTTAATTTATTTATTTAATTTTTAATTTAATGGAAGGACATTTGCTGTTCAGTTTTAATCTGTGTAGACAGGCGCAAAGTCGAGTTAATAATTTTGATGGGTGTCCTTCGTATGAACATATCTCTTCCATTTGAAATGGGCAGATGACGTCGATGGGTGTTTGCTTTGGAGCTAGTGGGGTATCCATCGACATGGACATGGAAGCGCTTATGCTGAACCCCTCCAAGCGATAAGATAAGGGCGTAGTTTAAAAATAAAGATAATACAAGCCGATAGACGGTTTGTTTGGACTCTTAATCAGGCAGTTGCCATAAGGTTGTCAGTGTGGATCGTCGTTGTTTTGGTTTTATTGGTCTAATCCCCCGACTGTACGCTCAAAATGTCTGAGGCGTATTGGGATGCCTTCTTTATTGTAATACTAATTGTTATCTTTGTTATTTGGGTGAGCGAATTGTAGTCGGATTCATAACTCGCGTATCTGAAACTCTTTCTCCGCTCCCAAAGTTAGTGGCCAGAACGTTTTCCAAAACGAAGCCTGCAACAAGTGAAACCCCCACCCAAAGGACGACCAATCGTCGGCAGAGGAGAGCCACAAACCAAAGAGCCAACAACAGCAGTTCCGATGATTCCACCGGTAAGGTCTATGCTTTTTCCACTCCAAGTGAGCCCAAAAATAGATTTTATCCATCTCCATATCTAATCTATGGCCAGAACGACTGCAGCCACTTTCCCCGTTCGTTTTTAATAACGTGTTAATTTCATCTTTTGGCTAATCATGACAAAATCATTTCTCCATTTCGGAATGCGATTGTCCACTTCACCCCAGATAAGATAGGGCCATGAGTCAGTCCTATAAATCGATGACTATAACCATTTACATTCTTAACTCTAAAGTGCGATTTATGGTGGCTGAAAATTTGATTTATTTATTTTTATTTTTATTTTTTTTTTATTTGTAAATATTTGCTTCTACTTGAGGCTGAAGGAGCTTCAAGTCCAGAATAGTAAAAGATTCAAGGCTGCGGCTGGTCAGTTGATGAACTTTTCCATCTATGAGTATTAAAGCGACGCCTCTTAATGGGATTATCTTAAGTAAACTGCAGCAGAGCTCGTCACATGCCGTTATCTCCGTTCCATCGCAAGTTATCAGTAGATCATTTAGTGAGTCTCCACTGTTATCCAGTTCTCATTTGCATTCGTCGACTGTCTGTCCAGATGACAGCGTCTGCTCGTCGTTATTACCTTTGCCTAGATTAAATTATGGACCTCATGGAATGGTATTATTATACATCGTTTCTCCTGATACTCTTCATACTGCTGAGGGTAAGTTCCTCCTTCCCCCCTCCCCCATGTGATGTGGAATGCTGAAGAGTAATGACTTTTGTTTCTGTTGTGCCTTGAAGACGTATCTGGGTCCCTTCCGGAACTGGCATGTGTGCCGGAACAATCAGGTGGGAGCTGGTGAGTTGTTAGCTTTAAGCAGCTTCAGTTTTACTAGTCAAAGCACGATGTTCCCCCCAAAAAATTCAGTTCACTTTCAATTTAGTCGAAACTTTCAAAATTTCAAACACATTTTTACCAAATGTACACGGAGTTCTGGTTCTGTGGCATTCTCTTTGGAATCGCTGTAGCACTCATCTTGCGGGTAAGCATTGCGCCAGAGTCAAATGTCAAAAATGTCCAATCAATCAATTCCATTCAATCACACATCATTTCCACTCACATCGATCGATCCCCCAAGGAGTGCTACCTGTTAATCAAACTGAAGTTGATAGAATGGAACCGTCGCGTCCTTCTGCGCCGCGACATGATGTTGCGCCTGTCACTTGAGGGTAAGCTTTTTTCTTAATGCTGCCACCCACCTTCCGCCCACCTTCCACCCACCTTCCACCCACCTTCCACCCACCTTCCACCCACCTTCCACCCACCTTCTACCCACCTTCTACCCACCTTCTACCCACCTTCTACCCACCTTCTACCCACCTTCCATCATCTCAGTTCTTAAAATAAGGAGTAATGTTTCCACCCGCTTCCACCCATCGTCCACCCACCTCAGCCCCCAAAATAAGAAAGCTTTCAAGATCTGATGCGATGGAAAGCTCCAATCGATAAGATATCTTTCTTTATTGCTCTATTTTAATCCAAATAATCCAATGGGAATAATCAGACATTTTCCACTGGCCTCCAGACCTACGACGGATTTTGTAGGCTTTGTTCTGCCCACACGTCAATAGGAGGAGAACGAGTCCTCAGGTCTTTTGATAATGTACTTCGTGGATTACTTGTATGTAGCTCTCTTGATACTCCTTGTGATTCTCGTAAGTTATCCAAGTCCATCCTTAATCTGTGAACTCACAACTGAGTCTTACTTCTGTCCTTAGTTGTGCTTCAAAGGCGTTCGCGCGGCTCGCCTGGAGGAGCGCGAGATTAGGCGCCGCAGCTTGACGGGTGCGTATGAGATACGAAGTGGCTTTAAAACTTTATTGGCCCCGCCCCCTCCCCCCACAACATTTGCTAGATAATTTCCACGTTCCTCTGACATCGCCCATAAATATATATAAAAAAAAAAACCTACCACTAATCACACCCATTTGCAATATCGATAAGAAGTTTTAATAGTCGCTCGCAAAGTTCCATTTTCGCTGTTTTGTCCTCATTATAAAAACTCAACTTGTGGACGTCGAACCCCAAGTGCTTGTCCCTCTTCATTTTACCTGAGTTAAGCTGCGCGAATGGCAGTGCTTTTCTTTATCGGATCTGCGTTTGTATTCCTCATCCTTGTAGTCTTGTTGCGCGTAAGTTCCTTGCGTCCTGGAAAACTCGAGGCTTCTTCATTTCCCTCTTTTCCGTTGCTTGTAGATGTGTTGTTGTTTGTACGCTAGTCGCAAGGCTGATGTAGATTCGCCACTGCCTCCGCATGGGCGTGGCTACAGGTATGGGCGTGGACGAGGTCGTGGACGCGCTGGAAATAACCAACGTCAAGTGTTGCAATCCATACGCATCGATCCACCGGGCGCGTCATCGAACTCGATTACAGGTGAGCGCGACTTACGAATAAAGTGAACATCCAGTGAATTTTATCGGCTAACCGCTATCACCTGGTGATAACTGTAATCTATAACTGTAAATACGTAATAAGGCTAGATATCGGTGTTTCCTAATGGGGCACTAAAATCAAATGAACAACTAATTGCCAGTGTCTGAACGCGCCAAATCATGGTGAATATTTGAATAACTCAAAGTGAATAATTTGAAAAGTATGTGAATGTTTTGAAACTATTGGAATATTCCCGAGTGGATAGATTAGGTTCCTCATAAGTTCGTTCCAAGTGGAATTCTGCTTTGGAGTATCTTTAAGTACTTCTCCAATTGACTGTCTTAGGGCAGACACTCAGTCGGCAGTTGACATTGAGAGTCCCCAAAACTATTCACAATGTGACTTCTGTGAAGGTTGTGGAAAATGCGATCTTTAAAGGGCCCAGTTTGAGCCAAGTCTTAGCCAAGTCTTAGCCCAGTCTTAGCCCAGTTTTAGCCCAGTCCTAGTCCAGTCCTAGCCCAGTCCTAGCCCAGTCCTAGCCCAGTCCTAGCCCAGTCCTAGCCCAGTCCTAGTCCAGTCCTAGCCCGGTCTTAGCCAAGTCTTAGCCAAGTCTTAGACAAGTCCTAGCCCAGTCCTAGCCCAGTCCTAGCCCAGTCCTAGACCAGTCTTAGCCCAGTCTTAGCCAAGTCTTAGCCCAGTTTTAGCCCAGTTTTAGCCCAGTCCTAGTCCAGTCCTAGCCCAGTCCTAGCCCAGTCCTAGCCCAGTCCTAGCCCAGTCCTAGCCCAGTCCTAGCCCAGTCCTAGCCCAGTCCTAGCCCAGTCTTAGCCAAGTCTTAGCCAAGTCTTAGCCCAGTTTTAGCCCAGTCTTAGCCCAGTCTTAGCCCAGTCCTAGCCCAGTCCTAGCCCAGTCCTAGCCCAGTCCTAGCCCAGTCCTACCCCAGTCCTACCCCAGTCCTACCCCAGTCCTAGCCCAGTCCTAGCCCAGTCTTAGCCCAGTCTTAGCCCAGTCCTAGCCCAGTCCTAGCCCAGTCTTAGCCCAGTCTTAGCTCAGTCTTAGCCCAGTCTTAGCCCAGTTTTAGCCAAGTTTGAGCCAAGTCTTAGCCCAGTTAGTCAAAGTTTTCCAGCTCGTCTATAACAATTGAAAGTCGCACATTATTCACACGAGTCAAATGAATAAATTTTACATTTTGTTAAACGCTTCCGCATTGGCCCATCGCTTTGATGATCTCCTAATTGGTTAATCTCCATATCCATATCCATATCCAAGTCCATGTCCATGTCCATATTTGTACTGCTGCTGCTGCTGCTGCTCGCTGTGAGGTTCACGGATGTTCGTTGACGGTTCACCGTCCCTGACTGCCACCGACTGTCGCTGACTAAGCGACTAAGTGATCCAAATTTCAACATATGCCAACAATGATGCAAACTTTATCTTATCGCAGTCAATCCGCTTATCTGACGGCTTGGCAGAAAGAAGCCCACCTGCCTGGGCCACCAGCTCTGCCAGGGTAGATAAGTTACTCCATAACGCGGGTGGCAAGAACATTCAAACAGTTGGCTACCGCCTCTGTATAGAGTGACGCTATCGGTTCTGTCTAGTCTTCGTCTGTGGTGCTCTCCCGGTCTCCCGGTGCTTCAATTCTTCACTAGCTCCATAAATATATATATCTGTATCATATATATATATATATATATATATATATATGTGTATCTATATCTGTAAAGATGTATGATTTTTTGGCAATATTTTCGAGTGTTTTTCTCTTGTTCCTAATCTGTGCCATTTGCTGCTGCTGCCTGCGCTGCGCCGTTTGGGGCTGCTACGAGCTGTGCCGATGCCGAGGAGGTACGTACAGGATACTTTAGCTGAGCCCCTGCCAATCTTATCGCTTCCAGACGCGACCAAATTCTGTAGTCATTAAAAAGCAATATATTGACTCTTGGCAATAACTGAAAGCGTAGAAATGCCAAATTGGATTATATACCCATTCGTACACCTGTATTTACACACACACACACATCAATACATATGTCATACAGTCGTTTATGTGCCATTTTTGACTGATAAGAAGTCTCTGCATTTGAACTCGAAGCTTTTAGTTCTTTGTGACTGCTCAAACTTAAAGGTTTTAAAATACATTCATTGCCTCAGCATGGATAATATGCTATTGATATATTTGTTCTTCTTCTTCCTAATGTTTATTGGCATACCGATACTCTATTTTATAATGCAGGTAAAGATTGCAATTGCCGTTATCATTATTGATTGATTATTTTCGAAACACTCATATAAATTGAATCCACTTGTTTTCAAAAGTATTTCCTATGGATTATTATTACCTGGTGCTGCAGTGCTCGTCCTGAAACCCGAACCCTGAGTCGGGATATGCAGCTACGTGATCATCGACCCCAACGCTCCCGTGGTATGTAATTAATTGTATTGACAATTCGCGACTCCCATCCCATCCGCCTAGACTTCCTATATGCTAACCCTAACTTTGAGGGGCTTTGATAAGGCGGCGGGAGAGGAACGTCACTTGCCGCCTGCACATATCATAGCTGAGTTTCTTGATAAGCCTTCGGGTTTAGTCTTATTCGAGTCTTACTGCAAAATGGATGTCAATCCAGTTTACTATTTTATGCTACTCCTGCTCGTTGGCTTTGTGTCCTACATAGTCATTCAGGTACATATAATCTCCATTCCCCAAACAGGACTGGACGTCTTAAGGACTAATTATCTTTCTATTTGCTAGTGCGCAATTATTTGGGTCGTCAAGTTCATGTGTCCCACTGCCAATTTTAATAGACGTCCAAGTGAGTAATGGCAATAAGAACGTTAAGTGTGCGTGTGTGTGTGTGTGTGTGTGTGTGTGTGCCTACATCTGATTCTTTAAGCTTGTACTTCATTTGGCAACAATAAAAGCTATAATTGCAAGCTATATCTGTGTATGTGTGGTATATCTGTGTATGTGTGTGTGTGTGTGTGTGTGTGCGTGTGTGTGGGTGCTGTTTATGTTCGCTGAAACTAACCAAATTCACACCTAAACGATTTACCTACCTCGAGGAGCAGATACTTCAACTTATTCCTGATTAGTATATATATAGAATATATATATATATATATATATATATACATATATATATATATATAAGTATATGTGTATTTGCATTTGTATTTGTCAGCTGGAAAAGCTTTTGAGTTTAGCAGCTTTGTTTATCGTGCAGCGTTCCGATGGTTGACATAATCTTATCACCAAAAATTGAAGCAAGTGCCGTAGACTATGTTCCGTGCATTGGACTTGCGATTAGTGTTTTACGTACTGCTGCATGTTCCGGGCGCGAATTGAGTATGTGCCGATCTTCATTTGGTCTTGAGAGCCGATTCCTATTGCGGTTGCAGGCATGAATTGGGGCGCACAGCTTGGCATTCATGTGGCCATCTATTTGGCTCTGGTTGTGTTGATCTTCTGCTGCCTGCCGATCATTTGCTTCTATGTACGCATCGAGAACAGAACGCTGGCCAAGATCTGCCCGCCGCGCTGTCAGCGCAGGCAAGGGCCCAACAATCGCCGGCAACTGAGAAATTCAAATGGTAACGTGTGCCAAATACGGCCCAGGCCCAGGAGCTTATCTAATCTTGTTTAGCGTTTTGGCACTCGGCACAAATCGGATTGCTGGTTGTTTTTGTCAAATGATCAGCGTGTTCGTGTTGTGCCAATGAAATAGAGTTCAGTTGAGACGTAAAATGACTTTGACTTCCAACTTAATTGTGGCGCTGGGCTTCCTGTTTGCCATAATAGCCATTAGCCAGTTAATATACGTAATGTTTATTGCAATTGATTCGATTGTCCTCATTAAGTATCATTAAGATCTCTTTCATTTCGATAGTGTGCAATGCGCTTGCGCCAGTCAATGCTGTTGAGTTCCCGAAGGCCGTGCCAGCGTCCACGACTTGGTGGTATCCAAGCTTCTTAGATGTTAATCTTTATGGTGACTTACTTATTGATTGACTTTTGGTTATATTTGCAGATCGACAAAATAATGTGGAACTAGGCAATCAGCATAGTCGATATGGCGACATATTCTTCATCGAACCGAACAGTCAGGAGGCTGCACGCATTCGTGAACAGCTGGAGAAGGATGACAAGGATCTGCCAAGCTACGACGAAGTGATGCGTATGTGTAATTTAACAACGCCCACAGCTGCAGCAGCGGTAACGCCTCCTCCCATTGAGCCCAGTTCAATTGGAATCGCAGCACTACCGGCACCTCCATACTCTGTAAACGATCCTCATCCCAGTGCTGAAACGTGTGAAACAGGCGTCTCTCTAGAGACTGCTCCTTCCACCTCGCGCGCTGCTCACATTCCGACGTAGCAAGGAAATAATCCGCATGTGGACAAATAATCCCCAGAACCGTAGGACACTCCTCCGCCGCTGTAGTTTGTCCAGCATTTCTGTGCCACTCCGAGGCTCACAGAACTTTCCTTCTGTGCGTCTCAAAATTCAGAATTGAAAATGTGTGATTTACAACGTATCCCTAGGAATTTATAAATAGTGTAAATATCTGTAAATAATACTTCTAAGCTAAAATAAAATAATTTAGATAATTCTATTTTCTTTGTTTTGCATTTTATTTGCCTTATCTGAATCTTTAAAAGGATAAGGCGCTGAGTCAAACAATGATCGGACAACGATACGAGTAAAAACAGTGATATTAAACCACAACAATACCAAAATACACAGTAACAACAACACGAATTACAACAACAATATATTTTTCAACAACATTTACAGTAACATATACAAAAACACCAATAACGCCATTAAAAACTGCGGAAACAGCTCCCCACTTAAAACGCTCATAGTGCTTCTTCTTCTTTTGTTCGATTTTAAAATGGTCAAAAAATTGGCCGCTTCACGAGTTGAGGTACTAGGCGAACAGAATCGGCAGATGGTTGATGCACTGAATGCCAAAAAAAAGTGTTGCATACTTTCGCAGACAAATTTTGCGCGCTGAAATTTGAATTGTACGAAGCCCTTTGACACTGATATTTATGTATTTTAATATATAAATCGACTTTTGTATTGTTTAATTTTTTCTTTTTAATATATTATTTCATTACATTTTTGCATTTGCGTTTAATCTAAATACTAATTAAAGCACATATATTAATTTTCTGTGTGACTGCCCGGCAACTCATCCAATATGTATTCCATATCTTTATTCTCGTGCCGCTACCATTTGAAGCACTTTTTTGCACTGAAAGGACAGCTTTCTATTGCCCAATCTTTCGTACGCTCTGAGTGTGCAAAAACATTTAACTAAAAACTTTTTTGAGAGTAAATCAAATGTCCATTTATCCCCACGTAACGTGTTTCATTTGGGTTTGTAATGTTTCATTTATCCACATATTTCAAGATCTTATCCTGCGAAGTATAAAGCAGACGTTCGATAATTTTAATGGATTGAGATTTCTATTCCAACCCTTTACCAGTTGTCCAATTTACTGATGTACGCTTAAAGCCCGACCGCCGCTTTGCATTCATATTTTGTGTTGCAGAGTACAGTGATGTCGTCGACATACGATTTCAGGAGCATCTTCTTTGACCTCACATTTTCTACAGATAGAAGAGAGAGGATGCTATAAAAATTATTTACACCAGGGTACTTAGGAAACTAACCTGCGGTATACCAGCTTGCACCGGATGTTCCTTGGATAGGGAAACTCAAATTTTAACTTGCAATTGGCGCATGATGTATTGTGGTGATTGTTTTGTGCCCTTCCTGAACTAAACTGGTAATCAGGATTAGTTGTGCACTTGACATCACTTTATATTTTTAATAATCTTTAATCTTTTTCTTTTAACAATATATATAAGGTACCCTCATTCGAAACATAATAAATTTAGAGACGCTTATACGATAAGTAATTTTAAATATATCGATAGGTATTGCACGTGAAATTTCGATACATACAGCTAAGCAAAAATTCAAAATTTAAGTCAATCTGCAGCAAAATAATTATAATAAAAATAATCATTAAATTTTTAAAATGTAATATACAAACTTTTATATTTTTTTAATGTTTTTTCTACTTTTGATTTATTTGTGAAGAGAATCGAATGATCGAGTGTTTCTGCCCTGGAACCATTAATGGTTGAACTAGTTCATGAACTGAAAAATATATTTGTTTATTAAAGCATTTTTAACTTAAGCTAAATGAACACCAGCAATTCAATTAGATCTACAGGCAGCTCCGCTGACATAGAGGATGGCGAGCTTCAAGAGGACGATTTTAAGTTACCCAAAGCTTGTGAAAAACCTTCCCCGCGCTCCAGGTCAAAAGAACAAATCGTTAAAAGTGAAAATACTAACACACCAGTTTTCGAAGTTAAATTTAATAATATTAAAGACTACGAAGACTTACGGGAACAGCTTTTAAAAGGCTTGAATAGAACTTTTCGCGACGATGAATTTATATTTGAAGCAAATCACTTGCAATCAAGTATTAATGCTTTTAAGAAGGAATCACCTTCAATAGAGGATAATCTATTCTGCATTGATACATCACCGGCTGTGAAATTAAATGCGGCTCAGGTTCCTTCGTACAAGCGTTGTCACAACGACATTCTTGATGAAGAAACCGCTAATCGAAAAAAATTAAAAGAAGCAGAAGTTAATAAATGCTTTCGACCTAAGTCACAAAGTTCCTGCTTTAATTGCGGTGAAACCGACCATGCATTGCGGGAGTGTACTCGGCCGCGTAACCAGTCTAGGATACAACGGGCTCGTAAAAAAACTAACCGAGTTGAACGCTATCATGTGGATACAGAACAACGCTTTGCACATATTCGACCTGGTAAAATTAGCAGCAAAACTCGTCATGCCATCGGATATAAGCGTGGTGAACTTCCATTCTTTTTCTATCGAATGCGCATTTTGGGCTATCCACCGGCTTGGTTAGAAGACGCCAAAGTACAAAGCTCGGGCATTGCTTTGTTCAACGCTGATGTAGGTACATTAAGAAATGCATATGAATTTAAATTAATATATTAAAATTGCAGGGGACTGAAGTCCAAACACCGGAAGAAGAAGATGGGGAAGCTGACAGCTTTAAGTACGACGCTAACAAAATTGTTGATTTTCCTGGTTTTAATGCAGATCCCGGTGAAAAGTTCTATGATGTAAGTAAGCACTTTTTCATATGGAATCATAGTTATAATTATGTTTCTCATTTACTTGTAGGATTTCTTACATCACAACGTACCAGCGATTCAGAAGAGTCAGTTTAAAGCCAACTTTATAAAGTCCCTTGGAGACGATAACATAATTAAGGGATATAAACGCAAGAAATTAATAGATCTTCCGAATCCTTATGATAATGATACGTCGGCAAAAGCAACTGGCGCAAATCTCGTGGAACACGATATGGAAATGGAAAGCGAAGATTCATTAGACGGTGTGCCCAGACAGCCAGCTCCCCCACTGTCTTCGTCTTTAACATCCCCATCTTCACCTACACCGTCATCATCACAGTCATCATTGTCATTGTCACTTCAGTTACCAACAGAACCATCATCGTTATCATCACCATTGACATCGTTACATCCGACAGAGTCAGAAGAAAATGTTGCGCAATGTAGTTCATCTTCAACTCCCATGAGCCCAAATGTCACACAGTCATCACCGCAACTTAACGTAACTGCTCCGTGCTCTGAAGTCGTAAGCGAGCCAAGTTCTGAACCAGAAAATCAGCTATCGACTGACAAACCCTTAAACGACACCGATTCCACGAGCTTTAAAGGACCCTCCATAGAAGGAACACCCATTTTGAAGTTTTCACTGTATGACCACTTACCCGTTGTTGATAATTTTAAGGTGGGCGTGAGCGATGTCATTTATTTCGAAAATCTGCCCGATTCCACTGGAAAGTACGAAAAAATGAAGGGATTGCTAAAGGATGTGCGGAAGAAAATGGAAAAAATGCAGAACGATGAAAATTAAAGAAAACATTCATCCCAAATTTTTTATTTGTATTCGAACTACACTTTCGTTAAGTAAAAAATGTAATTTTAAATCTCTTTTGGGTTAAGCAAATTTTTATTATTTTTCCAATTTCTTCTGCGGTTTCTAAATATATATTTCGTTAATATACGAATAAAATATATGTATATAGTACGTATTTAGTTAAGTTTTATACAAATTTTATTTAATAGCGACACGCGCCGGTTAAACGGAATCTGACCAAACATTTCACTTTTGAGATTTGAATTATTGTTTTTTTTTTTTGTTCTTTTAATTTAACTTGCCTGGGAGTTTGTTCTGTGTTTAGCCCAACTACTTGGCATATATATATATAGGTATGTATATAAATATCTTTGTATAAATCATGACCAAAAATGCAAAGTTTTCAAGAAACAGGCTGATAGCATTCATTGCTTTACTAAAATTGACATTGCTCTTAATTAATAGCCGGCGGTGGCTGTGGAGGAGGCGCACCATCTTGATTATTATCACGACGATTGGGCTTATTGTTAGTAAACTGTCGCCAGGTGCTTGGATTCACAATGTACATAAACATTGCTAGGAGCATGAATACTACAGCAATCGTATAGTTGCCACCGGTCTCGCCGGAAGCTAGTCCTGGTTGCGATACACGTCCGCTAACTACCAATTAACATTTTTTTTTTTTTACAACATTTCACAAGTATAAGATGAGCACACTTACCGTCTATACACTCAGTATCCGTGCAAGCATTCTGGTTCTGGCGTATCTGTTTTAACAGTAAAACAGAGTTTAAAATCATTTCAAAAATAAATTTATAAACCACTTACAAAGTTAATAAGCCGTTGCATTGCAAGCTCATGTGACCAAATGCACTCGCAGCCATCGAATTCGTCACCCATGATTAACTGTTCTATCTCCTACTTTATTGGCCTCAGCTGAACAACTGTAAAACACAAAATACGATTCTCTTAACGATATTTTGCAATTTAGACTGACGTGGCTTAGATTTAAGCTTGACAATAAAAAAATGAAACAGATCTAAAATTTAGCATTAAAAATTTCAAGTGTGCTTAAATGTGTCAACAATTTTATATTTCGTTTTAAATTTTTCTTTCTTATGTTATTGTATATTTTTCCAACAAAACAAAACACAATACGTTCAGTTTACAGATTAGAAATCTAATACAACTCTCCCTAACACACAGTCATTTGTCGCTGGGCAATATATACTAGGTACTTGTGATAATTGTGTATATAACAACACGTATGTGATTTTTACACAGCCGTTGCTCAAAGATGGGACTGTATAGCCGTCAAATGTGTATGTTTCTGATAAAGCAGAATAATACCAAATTAACTGTCGTTTGTTTCGAAACGAATACATGGTAGACCTTGACAAACACCCACCAAAACAATTAGAACTTATCTAAACCTAAAGCCTTGTAAGACAACATTTTTTTTACACTATAAATTGTTCGGTGTATATTATTTTTTTGAGATGAAATTTAACAAGAACTAATTAAGAACAAAGGTTTTAACACATATAAATTTTTCTGAGCATTTCTCTAACAAGTGAAGTCTTCGATTTTTATAACATATGTGTATAGGTTTGTATTCACACAGCAAACACACTTGTCGTTGTTGTTTTTCCAAGCGCAAAAGTTCATTTACATATCTTCGTAAGCGTAGAAGTAAAATCAATTAAGTGCAGCGCTAATGCGTCATTTTTTCTGGATTGTCTTAAGTAAAGCTGCCAGGCTGACATTTAAAAACATGAAGTCACTTTCATAATTATTTGATTGTTTTGCTTGTTGTATTTGGGTCTTTTCCAATGAAACTTTTTTAACGAACGTAAACAGAACAAATTGTTTTTAAATTGATGGCGGTTTATAGTAAAATATCTTAATATTTAACTTTTCACTGAACATTTGTTTTTTAAATATTTGTATTACTTCTAAATAATGTATCTTCTGTTTGATTGAAAGCAGTGGTTGGTACTTTAAATGCAACTATTTATTTTCTTACCAATTGGAAATGGAATGAGAGACTGGAACTCACATATGGTAGTGTTGTAAAACGACCAGAGCTGAAATATATTAAATAAGACCAATGCCAACAATACAAAACTTTGAATGCAATTACAAACCTTTAAAGATCATTTGACGATTTATTTCTCACTCGGCTTAAGCCCAAACGACGAGTTTTCAATTTAGGTGCACAGATGGGCGATAAAGCCTCTTCACTATGTCGTTTTCCTACACGCTCGACTTTAAATTCTTGACTACTTAAAGGCTTATTTTTTTGCCTTACGTCGTTCATGTTTTCAACTCGGTTTTGTATAGGAGTGCTTGTTGTAATTGCTATTGGGGCAAATTTTGACCTGGTCGGGGTTTCCGAGAAGCCTGCATTGTCAGTTTCTTTCCTGATTTTCCGAATTTTGTTGAGAGACAGCAAGTTACGCCGTGATATAATGGAACTTTTTGTAGCTTTGTCCAATGGAGAACGTTCCGTAAGCTGGGTTAATGAAATTTGTACTTCTGGTGTTCCTTGTGGCAGTTCAAACAAATCATTATTGTTTAATAAACCAACATTTGTTTCCTGTGGCGTTGATTTTGTTATAAAATCGTTACTTGTAGTATTAGCCACATTATCTTTATCTTGAGTAACCGGGAGATCCGATTTATCGTTTGACACAAATATAATGGGTTCCTTCTGTAATTTCTCCAAAATTTCAGTTGGCTCGACGACAGATTTTAATTGACAATCTTTTGAACTATTTGAGTAATTTTCGAATTTCTCCTCTTGTATGGTACTGTCTAAATCCTTTTTAACTTTAATCGCCGTCCCTTCCGATGACTCCTCACTTAATTTCGCGGCTGTGGCTGTAGCAGACATTTTAATATTCCTAACGTTATTTTCTAATTCGGATGTCTGATTGCCTACATCCTTTTCACTTAGTTGATTGTCTAAATCAAACATTAACATAGCAGCCTTTTTACGCATCTCCTCAGTAAGTAGCATTGTCTTGTTTGATGCTGTTCGAAACCCAACATCATTTATGGGATTTGAAGATTTTGGGTTTTCAAAAAACATCTCATCCATCTTATTGCAATTTTGAGCACTTTCTTGTTCATTTGTAGGAAATGATTCCAAATCGGCCATTAACGTTGCCGCTCTCTTCTTCATTTCCTCGGTTAGCTTTAGAACCTTATTCGATGCAGTACAAAATTGAATAACTGGTTCTTGGGGATGCTCCTGTTTTATTGAATCCCTTTTCTCGTGACGTACAGTGTTTGAAGACTTATTATTTTGAAAAAATATTTCATCCATTGGAGCACTATCTTGTTGATTCGAAGGAAGTGATTCCAAATCGGCCATTAACGTTGCTGCTCTCTTTCTCATTTCCTCGGTTAACTTTAGAACCTTATTCGATGCAGTACAAAATTGAAAAACTGGTGGATGCTCCTGTTTTATTGAATCCCTTTTCTCGTGACTTATAGTGTTTGAAGACTTATTATTTTGAAAAAATATTTCATCCATTGGAGCACTATCTTGTTCATTCGAAGGAAGTGATTCCAAATCGGCCATTAACGTTGCTGCTCTCTTTCTCATTTTCTCTGTTAACTTTAGAACCTTATTCGATGCAGTGCAAAACTGAATATCCGGTAATTGTTTCTCTTCGTTATTAACTTTCGATGCTTCCAAATTTATTTTTGATTTTTGATCCTCACAAAAGTTTTCTGGAATATTTATGGGCTCCCATTCACTTAGAGGAATCTCATCAAGCATTTCGCGAACAGAATCTTCTTCTTTTTTAATATCTATTAAGTTGGAATTTGTCTTAAGTTCACCTAAATTTTCACTATGCTCCATTCGATGTGATGCCGGGTGTAAAGTTTCACATTTATTTATGTTAGAACAGTCTTTGGGATAAACTAGACGATTCTCTAATCTCATGTTCGACATAGAACCTTTTTCTTTCTTCAATTCATTTGTCAATTTTACTGCATGGCATTCTGACTTTATCTCAAATCCTTTAAATTCTGGGGATGAATTATCCTCTAAGTGATTTCTATTTAAAGCATTGCCAACAAACGTTCCACTTTCAATGGTAAGTGACGATTTATGTTTAACTTCTGGTTTGTCTTTATCGACTTTAGGAGCTTCAACATTTAACGAAAAGTTTGGTGTGTTGAATTCATCGACAAACCAATCATCACATATATTTGCTTCTGTATGAAATTAATTGAATTATTTTTATTAGATTAAAAAGTCACCAAATACTTACCTCCCAGCTCCTTCATGTTTCTTAAAGCTTGAACAGAAGTTATATTATTTTCACCAAATAATCCTTCTATAAGTACAGAATATTTAGATAAATTGATTTTCTAAAAAAAAGATAATTTTACCTTTTGTTTTATCACAGTCATCAAAATATTTGTACTCCTGAGTGTTGACAATTATGTATCCTAGATCCTTTAACATATCTGTTGCATCATCATCACAATTTGTTGAAGGCAAGTCTATGCTATTGTTTGCATTACTTTGAGTAAAAAAGGCACTGAGGTTTTGTAGGTTCTCGCAAATCTTCTGTGAGCTATTTGGATCAAAATGACAGTGAGTTGTGGTTGGAACTTCCAATGGCAAGTCTTCTTGCATTGACAAGTCTGAAGAACAACTAGTGTGATCCTCATCGTCCGTTGCTTCTGTTAGAACAGGCTCGATTATTGGACGAATGCGGCTGTAGGTTTTGATCTTCCTGTTTCGAAAACGAAACCATGGAGGAGATATGTATATAGGTGTTACCTCTTCTTCGTAAGAAAATTCTTTTAAAATTGTAGAGATCAAAGAAGTTTGTGGACTTTGCGATTTTAATGATGTTGCAAGTTCGGATGCATCTGTTAGTTGCTGGCTTTGAATCATAGATTGTAATGACTCAAATTTCCTCGAAGCCGGAACTTCATGTTTACGCACAGGTTCCTTTCGGGCGTGGAGGCAGTCCAAGCGATCGGCTTCAAATAATCTTTCCTCATGGCAATCAGAATTTGTGATTGGTCCACATTGAATATTTATGTCGACTTTTTGCAAACATTTTTGGGTTTTACTCCAATGCGAGATCCTACAACTATTGGAGCTAGTTGCACTCACGGGTGTAGGGCTTGTTCTTATTATCCAGTCGTCGTCATTCTCCATTACCAAGCAAAAAATCCATGCCAATTCACATGCCAATGGGATGTTAGTTTTGCCGCTTTGTTTACAATCGAGATATATCGATACTTTCATAAGATCGAGATTTCGATTTGATTTTTTGTTACTATTTCTTTGTGTAAAAAGCTGAAATTGCGAAAAAGCTTTGTATACTTTAATTTAATTATTATTGCTACTTTTCAACATTGATAAATATAAACAGCTTAAAATTTTGCGCTATTCTAATATAAAAACGGATTATATTAACAGATGATTCCTTACAGAAAGTTAACACATGGTTAACAGAATTTGCTGATTTATTATGATAGCTTTTAGCACTGGCTTTTTATTATCGATAACATTTATTGGCTTAAGTAAATTTGTGCAGTCTAGTCGGAATTAAAATAATCCTTTAATAATGGGGATATCCACTGCGGTATTGCGAACGCAGCTCATAGGTCTGACAAACTTTATTGGTACACACAAAGATCAAGCAGATAAGTACCGTCAGTTGCTCAAGATGGTCCTGTCAAACACCGGTACTGAATTGATTGATACTCTTAAGCTCTTTGTTGAGGCTATTGTCAACGAACATGTAAGCCTGGTTATTGCTCGACAGATACTAAATGATGTTGGTGTCGAGCTGAGCAAGCTTCCCGACGATATGTCCAAGCAATTATCTCATTTTACACTAGAAAAAGTACATCCTCGGGTCATATCTTTTGAGGAACAGGTGGCCGGAATTCGCTTTCATTTGGCAAACATCTATGAACGCAATCAACAATGGCGTGAAGCGGCTAACGTTTTAGTGGGCATTCCATTGGAAACAGGTCAGAAGCAGTATTCTGTGGAATGCAAGCTAGGTACATATTTAAAAATAGCTCGACTCTATCTGGAAGACAATGATTCGGTTCAGGCAGAGTTATACATTAATCGTGCCTCACTTCTGCAAGCAGAAACCAACTCCGACGAATTACAGGTACGCTTAATTTATTTTATTTCAAAATATTTCACATTATAAACTCTTCAATATCTCTTCAGGTCATGTACAAGGTGTGCTACGCTCGAGTTCTTGATTATCGTCGAAAGTTTATTGAAGCTGCCCAACGTTATAATGAACTCTCCTACCGCAAAATAGTTGATCAATCCGAACGTATGAAGGCCTTAAAGAAGGCGCTCATTTGCACGGTACTGGCATCAGCTGGACAACAGCGTTCTCGTATGCTAGCTACGCTTTTCAAAGATGAACGCTGTCAACACTTACCTGCTTATAGTATTTTGGAAAATATGTATCTTGAGCGTATAATACGACGCTCCGAGCTCCAAGAGTTTGAAGCATTACTGCAGGAGCATCAAAAAGCTGCTACTGCGGACGGCTCATCTATACTAGATCGTGCAGTATTTGAGCATAATCTATTATCAGCCAGTAAATTGTATAACAACATAACCTTTATAGAGCTTGGTTCACTTCTTGATATACCTGCAACAAAAGCGGAAAAAATTGCCTCACAAATGATCACTGAAGGACGCATGAATGGACATATTGACCAAATATCTGGTATTGTACACTTCGAAAATCGTGAACTGTTACCTCAATGGGATCGTCAAATACAATCGCTCTGTTACCAAGTGAATTCCATTATAGAAAAAATTAGTGTGGCAGAACCCGATTGGCTTGATAATCAGAACTGAGGATGAACTGAGAACACGTCATCTGATAAAATCTTACTTCAATTCTCATTTTAATATATCAATAGTTGCACCATACAACCGAGCAAAGTTCATCGTGCAGTTTTCCGCTAAGTTACACGTGAATATTTTCTTTTGAATTTAATAAGTGTATGAAAGATGCATCCAATGATCCCATGGATTGTGCAGAACCGAAATCAACTAATAAATATAATATTTAAATTCAAATTTATCAAACATGTACACACTTATATTCACAATATTATTTTCGAATAATTCACAAAATAGCTCTTGTGTATAAACAAGTCTTAGAAAACTAGCGGAAAATTTTTCTGTATACAATACAAATACAAAAAATTACATACATATATATATATATTGTATATATATACGTATAACTGGAAATTAAATGATGGCTCCTTGAACAACCCACGCCTTACAACATCGAAAAAAAAAAAAACAAAGATCCAATTGGATCCACTGTGAAACTAAATAAAAACTATATATATATATGCATATATATATATGTACGTATATATAAAATATAAGCTAATTATATTTTTATAAAAATTTAACTAAGCAAAATGCAAAAAATATGCTTTCTTGTATATTACAAAAGCAATGCTTTGCAAAAATTGCTAAAAACAACTATATTATTCGACTCTGCCTCAATTACAGGTGATATCCAATTGCTACACCAAATACACCAAATGGTTGGAGACTCATTAAATAAAAATCTAAAATTTAGCCTACAGTCATCCCTGGGTATTCGCAGAAGACTCCTCATTGAGCTGCATTTGTGCTAGGGTGCGTACAACGACCCCTCGGTTAACTGGCGTCAGACCTTGGCAGAGACCAACAACGGCGTCCAGCGCAACATCCGGGCAATCCTGTAATTTGTAAATCGGGTTTTACTCTCAAAACAAATTACAAACTCAAACAATTTGATTTTAATTACCTCAAGCATTTTGGATATAGTTGATATAATGGCATCCCGTCTAACGGCACTCACATTGCGGGCCACAATAGATTCAGAATTTATTTGTTCCTCATACCAGGCAACCATTTCCTCATTTTTGTCCCACAAATACGCCTGGAGAGAATGAAAATAAAAAATTCCATGAAAAACCATATAAATTGGGAATTCGATTTTTATGTGTTACCTCAGTTGCCCCCTTGTCTTCCACAAGCCAGCGACGCAACATCTGCTGGGCTTGGCCGACAGAGAGATTATCCTGCGCACGAAGAATTTTCTTTATGTACGCATCCTCCAGCAGTAGGCGACGAAGACGCCAGTACAACCAACGACGTGAGTCGCGCCATGGTACAATTTCACTGATACATTCTTTTTCTAACATGCGTTCAGGTGTATCATGAAGATCTGCAAAATGAACAGCTACCGTGTGATAGACATGCATTAGGGCTGTGATTCGAGCCTTGATCTTGTCTTCCATCTGAGCTGCCTTTGCCTTGTCGCCAGATGCGATGGCTTCATCCTGCTCTTTTTTAAGCTGCCAAATAAAATTATAAATAAATTACGATTGCTTTTGAAATATTAGTTATGTTAGTTTTACCGTTATCGTTGTGGCATCCAGACGATGTATGGTTTTAATAAGGTCCTTCTCTTTGTACTTGATTTCTACAATTCCCTCGGGCTCCAGGACACCACCACGTGCCTCTGGATCAGCATAAGTTTCCATGTATCGCGGATTGATAAGCGAATCAAGAACTGCCCAAGCACCACCGCGAAGCTCGGCATTGGGTGGCAGATAGATGAGTACAGGCTTTTTATACTCTCGCAGACCGTCAACAATATAGGCACCAAACTTAACAATTTGTTCGTACATGTCCTTCATGCCGCCAGAGAATCCTCTCCAATTGGCAAACACAATAAGTGGAAGTTCCTCACGTCCAAAATCTTTAATGGCTTGTGCTGTCTTGTAAGATGAATCTGGGTACCAAACCTGACCAGCCTGTTGTAGGGTCTTAGCCTCGGAGTCTAAATTGGCAGGATCCGCAGGCATTTCCACTTCAACAGTGCGAGTTTCCACAGCTATTACACCGACAGGTACACCGCCTAGTCGGGCGCGTCCCGTGACCACTGTCTTAGCCCAGGGGGCCATTATTTCACTCCAGGAATCGCGATCAAAGAAGCCGTTCTCCCATTCATTACCGTTCGCGGGATTCACACGACCAGCAAGCATCCAGCGTGGATCATATGGCGATTTGGTGGGCATAAAGTCTACAGGACGATCGATCCGATCGCTGGGCATAATTATGGGCAGATCGCAGCCAATGTATGCAGGAATGTAAGATAGCCAGTCTAGTATAGTATACACACCATCCAAATCAATGGCTTCAGTTTTGTGGGTGACACCATTATTAAACATAATCTGCACACCTCCCAACTGATTATTGGACGCGTACACCTTGCGACCCAACAACTAAAACGAAAGAGTATTTTTTATGTAAGATGACATTAAAAAGGCTATTATATCCGTTGGTTTGTTACCTTGTTTAAGGCGGCGTATCCCGTAAGAATAATATGTGAGTTGTCAATCTGAATGACACGTTGACCAAGACGCACCACGTATGATCCAATGCCGATCGTGCGACATGTAACCATTGCAATGGTCACAATTTCTTCGTAGGCTTGTGATGTTTCGCCTGCAATAAGACCAGCATATCGCAAGTTCTCAACACCTAGGCCATCATCTTTGCCAATGATGTCGCTGATCTTGTATCTTTGCTCTCCCTCGTCTTCAATTAGTATTGCGCGTACTGAATTAAGATTGGCAACCTTCGCATAATCTTCAGTGGTCAAATATAAATACTTGAAGCCCTTGTCCGGCTCTTCGGGATCTTCCCATGCGATTTTGAACATTGCCTTCACTTCCTCCGCCAGGCCAATGCGTGCACCGCTGTTTACGGATATATAAATCTAAAATGTATATATATATAGATTAATATTCCTTTTGGGAGAATAATATAAAACTATGTTTCACTACTTACCCTGGGTACTTTTCGTTCACGTGCCAACTGTGACGCCTTTGCAAAAAGAATATCCTCCTGAATTCCAAACGAACCTATTAAATAGGTCAAGTCGTTAGCAATTACTATAATCTCTCGTCCAGCTGGATATTCAGGAGTGGCCAGTACAATACGCCAGGCAACCATTCCGCACTGTAATTTAATTTAAAGATTATAAATGAGGGACTCCCGCTGTTAGCTTCATGCTTACATTATTCTCGCCCGGCAGACGTTGCATCTCAACTAAATTATCACCCTCAAGTACCAGTTCCTTGCACTCGATCAAAATCTTGTCCGGAATGCGAATGTCGACTGTGGGACGTGCCTTAGAGAACTCCTTCCAGTGACGTTCGGTCATTTGGCGGAACATATCGGGCACATCGTACACATAAGTAGTGCCGTTTGATTGCGCCTGGAAACGTTTCTGCTGCAAAAAGTCCTTGGTCATGTATGGAGTCGATATGGGATGCCCATGCAGTGAACCCTGTTTCTCGCCATACGCCTTGAACTTGATCTGGAACATAATTAAAATTTATAAAATAAGAAATTTTACTTATCAAGTGTTTACTTACAATTCCCGTTTCGGCATCGGTTTGTTCCGTGTACATGGATATATCTAGGAAATAACCAGAGTCGTTAGCAATGCAGAGGCGAACCGACTGTGTGGGCGACTGAGGCGATTGTCTGATGACCATCTTAAGTTCAGCCTGCAGCACGCGCAGCTTCCATAGACGGGGACCGTAACGCATAATCATTTTGGTGACGGATTCCTCAATTTTTGCGGGATCCATGATAACGGTGGGCACAAAGTTCAGGAATATGTGATTACAATCGGTGCGCTTGGCATGCGGGTGAGAGAAGGCCACCTCCAGCTCATCCATCGCCTCGAGAAGCACCCGTTCACCTTCGTTTTGTAAATATTCAAACGATGCCTCCTTGGTAATCAGATCTGAATGACGTATTATGGAACGTATGAAGAATCGATAGTCTGTTACTTCTTGTCCCTTCGAAACCTTCGCCTTTCCCAAATACAAGTGCATTTTCTGGTTAGAAGTGGGCAATGCTTCAAGATCGTAAGTCTTCATGCGATTCAGCTCCAAATGGAATGCCGATGCTGGCTCCAAATGACGATAGATACGATCCTCCTCGAAGTTGTCTCTTGCCCGATAAGTGAAGAATTTTGGGAACTGACGTTTCTTCAGGGCAGCGAATGTGATTCGTCGAATACGTCGCTGGAAGAGCTCCTCGTTGTGCTCCTTGCAGTAGTTGCCAAAGATATGAGACATCTGCACATCATCCATTTCGCCAGTCTCGCGCACGGCCACACTTACAATATGGATTGGCTCTGTAGACTTTGCTTCTTCTGCAGCATTTGCGCGAGAAACAGGATCAGACAATGACACATTAATCGAAGTGCTATGACGACTATCAGAAATGGAATCGGCCGCCTCAACAGCTTCCAAGACCTTAGCACTGACCAGTGCAGGGGAAACAAAGTCTTCCAGTAAATCCAGTATCTCATCAGAGTACATTTCGAAGTGTTCAAATGAATCAAAGGCTGCGATAGCGCCAGTGCGGACGAAGGAGCTTCCCAGACATTCGGCTGCTGCGTGATCCAAGCCCTCAGGGGAACTCATGCGAGAGAATAACCGATTGGGATGCGCAGTTGGCAGCAAAAATTGAAAGTGTACCAGTGGTAGGCCTCCGGACAGTTCCAGATGCTGCAGGCAAGTCAGCTCATACGAAGTATAGGCACGCCTCACATACACCTCCAAGGCGGCATTGCAAACAGCACGATTTGAGTGGTAGAAGAAGTCATGGAGTATATCAAATATGGAAGTCTCCGACAGAATGAGCCGCTGAAGGTTCTCTGGATGGAAGTCATGACCATACATGTCCACAGCCGACAAAAATATAGATTCCATTTGATTATGGCGCAGTTCATAGGCCGGCTGATGCGCTGCGATGAGCACTTGACGGGATCGCAAGGCAACACGCGAATGTTCAGCCCGGTTCAATGAGGTTAGCTCACTCAGCGTGTTCGCAAGCTCATCGGTAAGGCCTGGCTCATTGGCCCACAAGTGATCGATGAGTAGCGTAACAAGAAGATTCTTTTTGGCCACTTGCGAGTGTGAGAATATTGTGTTGACCACTGTCAACATATCGTCCTTATTTTGCTCACGGACAAGACCCACACATTTGTCGTAATGTCCGTGTTGGAACTGTGATTCCACATCGTAGTATTGACGCAAGAGTTCATGAACAGCGGCCTTCATGCGACCACGTATGCCGTTTCTGTAGCGCTGCACAAGCTGGACTATGCTTTGGGTTGTCAAGAAGAACACATCACGTTCGGCGCGCTTTTGCAGTGTCGCAGCGTGACTGTCAATAACACTTGCTATTTGCTGTGAGGGGAACTGGGCAAGGACACTTGTTATGTTGCGCTCATAAAGAGTCATTAGCTTGCGGATTTTCTTCTCCACGGATATCGGTATGCGTCCGGATATTGAAGCAATGACTTCCTGCAGCTCCAACAAAGGCAGTGACGGATCCCGTAAGCTTTGCATGAACTTCTCAATAATGTCGCGCAGACGTTGTGCGTTAAAAGGTTCTGGAAGGCAATAGCCCGCTAGCGTGTTCTCCAATATCGTCTTGTAGGTATTGTGCACTCGGTTAAGCTTCTCGGGGACTGGGACGTGCTCTGGCTGAGGGAATTGACTTCTGCAAGGCTGTGCTTTCGTCACAAGTGACGGATCATCAAGTTCAAGATGGCCCAGCAGGGAACCGGCGTCTAGAACGGCACCAGGGCGTCGAACAAAGGTAACAGTGCCAGCTTCTTGAGAAGTTAGCGTCATTACCATTTTCATGACCTCGATTTCAGCATATGCCTGACCCTTGGCAACGTGTGCTCCATCTTCAACAATCATGTTAATCAACTTTCCAGCTGAGGGACTACGCAATAACGATGGATCGTTCTCTTTTTCAAAGACGCAGGTCTGGTTGCCGATGACAATGCGATAGCGATCCACCTCTTCCTTCATATATGTGGTATACGAAGCACCTTCTAGTGAAATAAGTAGTCCACCGTCGGACAGACGATGCACCTCAATTTCCTTGAAGGAATTGTTCATCAGCAGGAAGTAGGAATTGTGTCCGGTTTTAGCTGCCTGGACCTTGTATCGAATTCCACCGTTAATTAGCTCCACGTCAAAGACATTTGTCAATGTGTTGGCAGCCTGAATCTGGCCCTTTTCCAAAGAGGTTTGGAAACTAGAGAAAGCTTCAGTTATTTGGCGATCGGCGATGTGAAGTGCGCCGCACATAACTCCCAAAAGGATATCAGGTTTCTCGGATTGAACACGTTCTGCAATCAAAGCATCTAACCATGCAGTATCTATACTATTATCCAGAAAACGATTTGTTTCTAGAAGCGTTATCAGGTACTCTACCGTTGTACGGAAGTCACCTCGAATGGACAACTCTTTTAGAGCAATCACAAGATTCTCTCGTGCTTGTTGACGATTCTCGCCCCAAGAGAAGCAATGTCCAAACTGAGAGTCGGCAAATTCGTGTAATCCACCAGACGCAGCCACACTGAAGTAACCCCAGACGTTCTTGCTGGATCGGAAATTCAGTTCCTGAACTGTTCCTGAACTAGGTTTGAAACCTTCGTCGGGATTTTCGGAGGTGATACGTGCGGCAATCACATGACCGGAGGGGCGTGGTTTGTGTGGTGGATTCTCGAAGTCAATAATAGATGAGCCCCATGGTGATTCACCATACAGCAATCTAATGTCCTTCAGACGATAGAGGGGAATGCCCATGCCAATTTGGAGCTGACAAGCGGGTAGATTCACATCAGCTACCATCTCCGTACAAGGATGCTCGACTTGCAGACGAGGATTAAGCTCCAAGAAAAAGTATTTGCCTTCTTGGTCATACAGATATTCAACAGTTCCAGCGCTGACATAACCAACCATTTTGGCCAGACGAACAGCTGCCTTTTCCATGTCTTCGAAGACTTCTGGTTGTGCAACAATTGCCGGCGCCTCCTCAATAATCTTCTGATGACGTCGTTGAATGGAACAATCACGGCCAAACAAACTGATGGCATTACCATATTGATCTGCCAGCAACTGGACTTCCAAATGACGGGCCCCACGTGCCAGCTTCATTACAAATATTGGCGAACCGGGTACTTCAGCCTGAACTTGTCGGAATAACGCTGGAAATTCCTCGGCGGTGTCGACTCTACGAATACCCTTTCCACCACCACCTTCGGATGCTTTAATCATCACCGGAAAGCCTTTGGAAAACGCAAATTTTAAATATTCAATAGTTTCACAGAGTTTAAATCAATTCATTTATCTTACCAATTTTGGTAACTGCAGCCAAGCCCTGCTCAACGTTGGTGACACAGCCGCGAGCAAACAGCTCACTGGATATCTTAATCTTCTTGCCGCTGTATTGTGCTTTTAGTTCTGAGCCGGACCAAGGCAAAGTTGGTATTTCTGCCGTTTGAGCTACTATAGAGGACGCCACTTTGTCACCCAATGCCCACATAGCACGCTCTGGCGGACCCAGAAATACCAGACCCTCCTTGTGCAAAAGCTCCGGCAGTTTCGGATTCTCCGATGCATGACCCCATCCAGCCCAGACGGCCTAAAACAATAGATTAATCAATTCTTATTGCGCAATCAAACCAAAAGATATCTCGCTGTAAGTTCCGCTTTGTCAAATAAACACCTTAACTAACTTTACGTAGTATTGATTTTTGTATGTGGTTGAAGTTCTCATTTACCACATACATAGTTATCCATATGTTGGACAGTGTCATTTGCTATGCATGAACTTGGGGAGAGTCGGGAAGTTGGTGGTAATAAACATATATACAGACATGCTGACACGTAAGTATGTTAAGTTAAGTCAAAAGGGAATCAATATTGTAAGAACCCTGATGCCTGAGTTCGACGGAAGTCAACAAAAATCGTACGATGTGCTGGCAGATGTCTATAGGGGGGATTTACAGTTTGCATTCGACGCACAAACTTACCTGAACTTGAGTCCGAAGTGCAATATCAACAATGAGCTCAACATTCGCATAGTTGTTATTGTTGGAGCCTCCGGGAACAGGTACATAATGGTCAGCCATTTTAATATATTCGGCATTGGCCTTCAGATCCTCAGGTGTTACCATGACCACAAAGCGAACAGCTCTCTCATTTTTGAACATCTCATAGGACCAGCGACGAATCGAACGCATGCACTTGACAGCCGCAATGCCATTGTTGGCAATAAGAACTTTGTTTATAACCCGCGTACCACCGAATCGCTTCACAAACTCCTCTGTTGTGGCAACATGAAAGTCCCGATCCTGATTGCGGTCTTGACCCAGTCCAGTGCCTCGTGACATACTTGGTCTGAAATCGTAAAACATGTGAATTAAAGTATGCCATTTGTTGATTATAACACAAAATAAACACAAATCGAGTAGATTGTATGTTTTTTACATTCTAATTAAAGAGCTCGACGCCATTTGCTGTTTGCACAATCGGAGAATTATCGGACTAGGTACTTCAAATTATAGTTTAAGCTAAGCTGCGGGTCACTGAACGTAAATATCTTGAAATTTGTTACACAGTGTTATTTGAATCTAGCTGTGGGTCAATGTTAACAGAGAGAGAGAGAGAGAAAAAAAAGAGAAAAAAAGAAGAAACTTCAAAATATTTTGACAAACAGGTTTTGCAAAATCAAATAATTTGCTCTTATTCAACTTTTCCATATGTATATTGTTTACTTTTTGAGTTCTCTCTCGCTTAGTGACTCTCTAAGTCTCCTCTGCCTCCGACTGTTACATACAATATTGGAAGCGAAGGACGCACTTTGTATTTGCAAGTCAAATCAATTATTTTTACTTGCTATAAAAATAATTATGCACGAAATTTCTGTATACAAATTGTATAAATTTTGAAGAGTTTACTTAAGTGTGCCGGCGGTAGGGACGCTAAGCAGCGCTGGCGATGAGACATTGTTGTTGCCGTTGTCGCTGTTGTTGCTGTTGTTGCTGTCGTTACTGCTATAGCTTATATCGTATCGTATGTTTTCCGTGTTGGTATCGTTGTTGCTGTTGTTGTTGCATTGATCAATTGCCACAATATTGGGTATAATAGCTGTGCCATTGTCAGCCGAGTTACCCGCCGCAGAGTTTTGCAGCTCCTCTCCAGATTCAACAAGTACGAAACGCTTACTGGCTCGCCGTTTTAACATTCTGGCAAAGGCAATGAAGGCCACGATCATTCAAGTCCTCAGTAAGAGTTGTAAGTTATGTAAACAGCACTTGTTGTAATGAATTTCAGGTCACTGATATTATAAACAGTGACAAAAGTAGGCGTATGTGAAAAAGATGACTATTCAAAAAGCATTTGTTGTGCGCACGACTTTCACTGAGGAAAATCAAATAAACCGAAATACCAAAACTAAAAACTATTGCCAGCAGGTCAAAAGAGCTGCATGAAAGAAAGAAATGAATCAAAATCACACGCGATAAATGTTTTGGCCAGTTAACTAAAAACTTAACACGACCGAAAGGCACGACAACTGCTTAAAAACTGACGGCGTTAACAGCAACGGTAGCTTCATCGGCCTAAAGATATAAACGACGCTGACGTCGTCGTTGCTCATACGACGCATTGGATTGGATGAGCGAGAGAGCCAAATGGCAACTCTTTGAGAGAAAGCGCCAAAGAGATATTGACCTTTGCTAACAGCGGCTTCATTTGTTGTCATGAATGAAAATAAACAAGAATTCAACAGTTCTCACATCAAAACGTGCTACTGCCACCTGCAGCCGCCTGCCTTGTGTAGCTTTTACTCTACGACTCTTCGACAACAGCTTTTATTCTCTCTTGGTTCTCGATACTCTCCGAGAAGCTCCTTCTTAAAAAAAAAAAAATATTTAGCCTAATTGCTTTTGCCGCACAACAGCAGATGCACGTTGTTATTCGTAGATTGCCGTCTCTTTCTGTGAAACTCGCGCGATTTGTTTGGCGTCGTTAGTCTCGACAATGACGTAGTAAAGAAATATAGTAAATAAACGATAAAAGTCCGTAAAGGTCTCTTACTGGCAATATCTTACCGTAGTCGTTTACGTTTTTCAGAGATGTCACCATTCTGACGAACATCGGATTGCATTTTCTGGGGAAACTCGTCCACGGCTTCCCCTGCTTCAATAGCCTCTCTCTCATCGATTTCGTCGCCCACCTGCACGTTTTAAAGTAAACAGTTATTTTACATTAAATTTATTTATATATATGTATATCTAGATAAAATATACCAGAAAGCTTGGACGTTCTCCATCCGTTAGTGTGGCATTTGTTGTTTCCTCTGCGGACGTTTGTGCTTCGCTCATTTTGTTGTTATATTTAATATCAATGCTATTATTATTATTATTATTAATATTTTTATAATTATTCAAAATATGGGTATCCTTTAGTTGTTCGCAAATACCATCAACATCAGTTTGTAACGTGTTGCTGGAAAACTTCACCTTTTTAATGGTCGTTTTTGGAAATCGCTGCTGCTGATCGGTTGTGTTTTTGACCGTATTTTGGGCTAACGATGTCTCAGCCTTAGCCGCAATAACGCTGGAGTTGTCTAAATAAAAGAAACCAATTAAAGGTTAACAATTTATTCATATCAAAGTTTTACAGAACAAGTTTTTTTTAACTATGCGATGTTATGGCCCTGCCCATGCCGTGTTATCCCATCACATGCCCAATCCCAATCCCAACCCCGATTCCCATCCCATACCCATTCCCTTTTCATGTTAAATTTGTTGTGTATTAGAAATGAGTACAGCTCTTACGATTAATGGAGTTGTTGTTGTTTTTAGGGTTGTCGCTACTGTTGTTAACCGGAAGTGCTATTTCTTGTCTTTCAAGCTCTTGTCCTCCGCGACCAAAGAGCAGCTTCAATATAAACGTTATTAGCGCCAGAGTGGTTAACAATACGATAAACATTAGCTACATTCAATAAAAATCTAAAATTGTATTTAAATCGATTGGTGTTTTTAGTATCTCTTCTTTTATTTATTTTTGTTTCATTAAACATATTTTAGGGCAGGAGGACAAGAGAGTTCAATAGGTTAAGCCAACTGGCACATCAATATGTATAGACGACGAATTTGTGCGTCAAAGAAAAGCGAAAACGAAACACGAAAAATTAATATGCAAAATTACGGATAAACTAGTTTTCAAAATAGCTTGATAAAACAAATATTTTTTTGAAACAAGTTTCCATTGAACGAATCTTCATTGCTCTTTCCGACCTTCAAATTATTATTTCTTAATACTTGAAGATTGTCGCCAATCTCTTATCAACAGCCTTCTAGGAAGCCCCAACTTGAATCCATGAGCAATTATTATATAATTGAAACTTGCGTGAGTGACCTAAGGGAACTGCACTTGATATAATTATATATTATACCGAACACCAAAAATATTCAATGAGTGTCTTAGCTTCTTCGAATATTATGTAAGACATAATGTATGTACATTACCAATGAGTTTACGTTTAAGTCTTACAAACAAAAACCATTAATATTTATAAGGTTTTTTATTATTTATTTTTTTTTTTTTTATTTTGAGGATTTTTTAAAGTGTTGGGCCACTTAAGGGCAACCGCTCAGAGGTTCTTTTGCTATAATTTTAGTCCACAGAAGAGCGTAAAAAACTAAATGGAAGTTTTTTTTGGGCTTACACTAAACTGCGCATTAAGTTTAAACCAAAACAAATAGACTTGAAAACACCGCAGGTTGCTTTGTGGGCATGCAAATGGGCTCTGCTTATAGAAGAGGTCATTGATTTAACCATTACAATATGTAAGTGTGCCAGGGTGTGCGTTTTCAAAGACACATGCCAGTCTAAATTCACGCAATTTGTGGGTTATGCAATCTAAATCGAATTATACAGATTTGATATCTATTCTTTTATTTCAAATTATTGGATTTCTGTAAACACAGGAGGTCTATAATATGAGCAAACACCACGATATCTCTTTGATTGGCTGATAACCAATATATGGCATATGTTTCATTGTTACAGTGAAAACTAGCTATAACCAATTTCCAAATTATTTTATGTTCCAAAATTATCGAAGAAGCGCTAATTAACTTTATAATTTTAATGGAATTTAATAAGCTTTTCAATATTCAGATATCATGATAAAAAGTTATCATAATTGCCAATTTATTAAAGAACTATCAAGTAAAAGGATTTAAAACACAACAAAACACAATTAAGTTCGTCGATTTTACCACGATTGCTTTAGCTTAAGGAAATTTACTGCAATTGTTATCGCGCGCCACGCGACGAGGAGAAGCAACAAGTTTCGCACGACTGCTGATTGCTACTGGAGTGAGCGACGTTTGAAATGCGACTGGTTGACACGGAGGCTTCCACACACAGCTCTGGCCACTGGGCATGCGACTAGTGTAGTGCTCGACGTCGACGTTGCTGTCACCGACGCCACTATCAATATCAGCTACTTATGCTTGCCGAAATGTCTGCGCTGCCAGCAGGTGCTGCGTGCGAGCGCTTTTAAGTGTAAGCGTGGTTTGTTGTGTGTATGTTCGTATGTTAATTGGTCTGAGGGTTTTACGAATTGATGCGGCTGCCGAACCACAGTCAGATGCTGACGGCACATATAAAGCTGCTGCATATGCAATTTTTAATTTACAATATGGTTAATTTTTCGTATTTAACAATTTATTTTTGTTTTCTTTTTCGGTTACTACTTAACTACTTTGCTGCGCTTATGTTTTGCTATGCTTTGGCGCGCAAGCATCGATAGCAGAAAGAAATCGATAAGTCAATGTTTGTTTCCAAGCTTAACTGTTTGTTCTCACTTTGCGTATCTCTTTTTCTCTCTTCTGCGTTCTCGTTCACACTGCCGCTTCGGATTTCAATGTCAAGGCTGCTGATTTAGTCTTTGCTATTAATCTTGTTGTTACGTAACCTAAAATTAACCTTTATGGCTTGACATCAATGATGCACTCAGTGGACACCGTTCAAGGCTGTAACACGAACGCTATCAAGGAATCTGCTTCAACTATAAAAACACCACCAGCAAATAAAAAACTGCACTTGGGGCTGTTCGTCAGCAACAGGCTGATTGCAGTCAGTTGAAATAAGCAACAAATAAATATTATCTTATAAATGCAATTTTGATAGGCTAAATGTGTGTAATCACATTAAAAACAAAACACTTCTCCATGAGCACAACACGCGACTACCTCGACGTAGTCATCAAAATTCTAAAATCACCAGAGGTTTTTTAAAAGTCATTAAACACACAACTGATAAGAATAAAAATCTTACGATTTTATTTATTTTCAAAATATATAATTAAACAGACTTCCTCCGACGTAGACGGAAAATGCCGGCTATGATTAACGCTTTTCAAGAGGTTCTATATAATTTGGTAAGTGCTTTACAGATTATAACCCACCGAGTTGTTAACATGTTATTAAAGCTATCTACTTATTTTAGGACTTTTATCGTAAACTTTAAATGCATGTGGCGTACAGTCGTAAAGTCTGGATATGATAGGTGTATCTCTAGTTAATCAGGAAGAATTTTTACTACAGTGTTATACTCGACGTAATTGAATCATTGTGTTCATCAAAGAAAACTAAAATTCACATGTATGGGTGGGGCAACATTTTTTGTTGTTGCAATTAATGTTAAAATTATGACTGCTGTAAACAAGCCGTACAGGCGACGAAGTCACAGATGAATTTCCTAGCTTGCATATCCAATTACAAACACAAACGTATATATTTAAACCATTTAACTACGAAGTAATTGAAGCCGGCTTGTTGTTATGCTTTTCAGAGAATGATTTGGAAACCACCCACAACACTTCTGGTGAAAGAAATTACATACACATACACATACACTACATGTACCACGATACACACACACTGTGTCATGCGGACATCGCGCGATAAGCAAGTCCAATAGAAATCAAGGTCAGTTAAAGCGGCGAGAGCGAAGAAAAGAGAGCACACATAAAGCAGCCGCAAAAGAGAGTAAACATATTGAAAAACTTATGCTTGCCTGAAATTACACTAGCAACCTTATTTAACAATAAATTAAAGTACGCACAAAACTAGGGTCAATATTATTTGCATAATGTTTAGTACCGCTTGAACTAAGGTGAATAAACTTTTGTTTGCACCTAGCACCTAGCACCACTCAAAAGAAACTAATGCATTTACATATGCTTATATTTATGTATGAAAACACATTAGTCGTTGAACAATTGTACACTTGGTGTTTTAATTAACGCGTAAGATGGGCATTGACTTACTTGTCTCCATCGTATTGCGCTTATTTTTTTTCTTTTTATTAGCAATTTTGTTTTGTTTAACTGATTTTATGCGGCTACGGTAGCTCTTGCCCAATTGGACTGTGATTGATGTGGGTGTGTTTTGACTTGATTTATATAGAACCTTTCAGCTAATTAATTGCGTGCACCACACACTGTACGTCTTCAGCCCGTTAAGCTTGCATCACTTATGTTTACAACCATAATGTCCAGTTTATATTAATTTACTTATGATAATATTCGCGTAAATATGAATCCGATTCTGCTTAGGCAGCGACCGATAACGATTGTTATTACTTTCTTGAAATAGCTACACTGTGTGTTGGAAAACGCATATAAGTGCTGCCAACTTAACAAAATAAGCATCGCTAGCAGGGCCAGCAACACAACAAATTGCATGAGTTGCTGCGAAAAGCCGCGTTTTTATTGTTTACGTTTATTATCAAATATAACTTAAAATGTTTGATGTGGAGCCAATACTTGCAGATCACAAAGATGTTATACATGATGTAGTTTTCGATTACTATGGACGCCGCATGGCCACTTGTTCAAGTGATCAGACCGTGAAGGTAGTGTATTGAGACCTCTACTGGGATGAGTTGATAAATATATTTTTTTTTTGCATTTACCAGATATGGGATGAAAACGAGCAGGGTAAGTGGTCTGTAACAAGTAATTGGAAAGCACATTCGGGCTCCATTTGGCGCGTTTCGTGGGCAAATCCGGAATTTGGTCAAGTGATTGCTACCTGTTCATTTGATCGAACTGCTTCAGTTTGGGAGGAGGTGATGAGCGAAAAAGTCTCACCGGCAAATGCGCCAACACGCCGTTGGGTGCGCCGCACAACACTAGTCGATTCTCGCACAAGTGTGACGGATGTGGAATTTGCGCCTAAATATCTTGGTCTTCTTCTTGCAACTGCCTCTGCGGATGGTATCATACGCATATACGAAGCGCCTGATATAATGAATCTATCGCAATGGCCGGTGCAGCACGAAATTGCAAATAAATTGTCACTTAGCTGCTTATCATGGAACACATCTACCTATATGGTAACACAACTTCTTGCAGTAAGTCCTTTAATCTTCTTAAAAAGTGTTGGACATATAATTAATTTGTTGTATTTTAGGCGGGAAGCGATGAATCAGCCACGCCTACTGGAAAAGTGTTTCTTTTCGCTTATAGTGAAAATGCACGTAAATGTGTAAAAATTGACACTGTAAATGATATAACCGACCCAGTGACAGACGTTGCTTTTGCACCCAACGCGGGTCGTACTTTCCACATGCTTGCCGTGGCCAGTAAAGATCTGTATATTGTAAACATACGCGGCGTCAGGTAAGCTATACGTCCAGTTTTAGTTCTTTTGAAATAATTAAAATATTTGGCAGTGATTCAAATGGAAGCGGCAAATTAGATTTACAAACGCTTAAGTTTAGCGATCACAACTGCCCTGTTTGGCGTGTTTGCTGGAACTTGTTGGCCACAATGCTTATTTCAACCGGAGACGATGGATGTGTGCGAATTTGGCGAATGAACTACACTAGACAATGGAAATGCGCTGCCGTTCTAAAGGCTGAAGGCGGTGGTCCTACATATGAACCAAATCCAGTTACTCCAACGCTAGCTACGACTGCATCGGCAACCGCAAAGTTTTACAAAAAAGGAACAATTGGCAACCAGGTTCCCTGGCACTGAATTTTGTGTTTGTGTAAATTGTTAATTGTTAAGTTGATCATAATATACATAAATAAGTCGAGACAAACATCCAGTTGCTTCCAGTCCTTCTTTCTTCTTCTTACTTACATCTTGTACATCCAAATTGGTGGTACATGTTATTAACTCCAAGCGTCAGCGTCAACGTCTTAGTTAGATTTCGGCTCCACATTAAAATCGACCTACGTAGCGTATCTTCACATCTTAAGAAAATCCAGATATAACTTCAATTACATCATCATGGAAGTTGTTGGTGAAGAAACTACGCGTCACATTTGTTTCATTTTAATTTCATAAAGATTATTTACTCAAACTTAAATCAAAATTTATTTGATAATTTAAAAAAGTGCTCAAATCAGCCGAAAACAATTTTCATGCGCGTTCACGGCGATAACCAAGAAAAATAATCGAAAATTATCTATGAATATATTTTATGCGCTTGTGTGAGATCTTTCCCGTGTGGCAACTGTATGTTTCCATATGCACTTGGCTATATATGTGTGTGTATAGCACATGTGTTTAGGTCAATAGTATCAGCTGAAGATTGTGTCACATTTTGGAAAATGTTTCGGGTTCACATTTTTAAAATAATTTTCTTTTCTTAAACAGATTTCATTTAAGCAGCTAATTAAAAGAAGATTTTCTTTTTTTTTTTTAAGAAAACAGGATTTTTGATGCAGTAGAAAAAAACTGGAAGGTTTAGTTTTGAAACAGTTTTCAACTTTATGTAATACCTTGCTACCTTAGGGGATAATCACAAAACGCAACGATGTGTTAAGACCACAAGTTCAGCTCATAAATTTTGGTTTCCTTTCGCATATGCATATGAGGTTTTCCAGCAGCTGTCCGTATAAGTGCCAAATATCGGGAAGATAATGAAAGTGCACCCAAAACAAGTGTCAAACTTGATTAACATTTCGGGCTATCCAAATATATGGAAATTTCTGGCAGGTTTAACACGAAAATCCATTCAAGAAATCACATAATATTCCACTTAATTGACTCGAACCGCAATAAAAATAAACCATTTAAGGATCGCTGACATATCGAGGTTCGGCAGGTCAATTCCATATGTGATTGCCGCTTCAATACTTCCACCCCGGAGTCATGTGTTGTTGTTAGTCCGAAGGTAGGCGAGGAAATAAAACAAAATTCTGGTTGTGCTTGTGTTTTGTAGGCAAATCGGGCAAGAGAAAACCACCCTTTAAATGGAGCACTTGATATCGGTCTGTCCCGTAGCCAAATGATTGTCTCTAATTGGAAGTTTTGACGTCTATATTACGTGATGGTGTTGACGATGATCTCTCGGTGTCCTTGGCTTGGGCCACCCCTTACAAACCTTCAGCGCTGGTTGATTTCTAACACAATGAGGCCTGGCCAGTCGCCAGGACAAATCAGACATATAAATGGGGTGGTATTCGCACTCGTGTTTGCCTGCGTGGGAAGTCATAGCGCAAAGGTCTCTCACATCTCGGACAGCTTATATGGGAAGCCCAGCCTGGCCCAGCCCAGTTCAGCCCTGGTAACAGGATAAATATTGAAAACATTTACGTTTAACCGGCAGAAGTTAAATTAATGCGCAGAAGATTGTTTCATTTCAATGGGAATATCCAAGGATATTCAAGCAAGGAACGGAGCAGGGCTTCTCTTAGGGGTTGTTATAACATTAAATATTGCCGTTGATACGGAAACGCTTGTATCTCAGATACTTCGGTATTTCATTCTCATTTTTTAGGCACTTTTGAAGTAAACATAGCTTGCTGGTATTAATTAAAATATGTTTTTTTTTTTTTTTTAATTAAATAATTCCAATACAATGAAAGAGAAGCCTATCGATTTGTGTTCCATATAGAATTGATTATTTGAGAAATGTTTTTCCGGTTTCTTTTTGGAGATTCTTCGACTGCTGAGTCCTTAGTTATCCACGTAAACCAGTCGAAAATTTCTCGTTTATTATTTGTGCATATTTTTTTTTCAGGGGGCCCCCTGCTCCTTTCAGAGCTTGTTCCTAATTATGTGTGGAATATTTAGAGAGCACGCAGCTTAACTAACTCGTTAGGGCTTTGGTTTTAGTTAGCGGCTTTGTTGGTATGCAAATTTCATACTCGTGAGCCCATAAGCAATAATCATCAGAGGAAAAGATACAGACACGCTTGACCCCCCCAGAAAATGGGAAGGGCTGCGCACGCTTGACCAGCGGTCAGCGGTTTGTGGTCAGCAGAAGCAAAGGGTCGCGCACAGTGGCTGCAGCTTATTAGTCGCGATTATGGGTTCCAGTTCAACGAGTTTGTCACTAATTCGACCAAGGATTTGCATATACAGATACGTTATATATATAGCGATCAGGTAGTCGGTACTTCAAGCTCTTTACATCTCTTTTATGTGGCTCTCCTTTTAAAATAAAAACCACCTCTTCTCTCGGTATTAAAAAAAATAAATATTTGATACAAATTTCACTTTAGTTTTCAGAACTAAAATCTAATTTCTTAATCCTAAAAATATAAAATTTGAATATTTGTAAAATCCCAAATTAAACGAAGGATCTCATAGTTCAGTTATAAAAATATTGACTTTATTTACAATACAATCGAAATATAAAAAATACTTTGTAAAAGTTATTCAATTTTTGAGGAGCTTAAACTAAAGTTTCGGACATGAAGCATCTCAGGTAGATCAGTTCCCAAGGCTCACAACTTAAGACTATCACACGTGGTCGGCTTTGATCTGACTAGAATCGTAGTTTCACTTTGCTGTTTCGGGATCGCTTTTGTCTCCTAGTATGCCATTTCAGCTCCCCACGGACGATACGGCTTGGCTCCATTGGGTGTGGAGTATTGAAGTGTGGCTGCATTGTTGTAGTCCTGGCTCCCGCTTACGGGATACTGTGGAGTGGCACTGTAGCTGAGACTCTCGGCGGTGATGGCTGATACCTCGTTGCGATGGCTGTTGGTCAGCTCAATGTAGGTGGGCACCTGTTGAGCCTGCGGCTGCTCCACAAGACCAACGCTGTGGTCATGTGTATAGTGCTGTGGCGCCTGTTGCTGTGGCTGCTGTTGCTGTTGTTGTTGTTGTTGTTGTTGCTGCTGCTGTTGTTGTTGGGGCTGCTGGGCTGTCTGCTGATGTTGCTGCTGTTGCTGTTGTTGCTGCTGCTGTTGCTGCTGCTGCTGTTGTTGTTGTTGTTGTTGCTGAACAGTTGGCTCAGCACGTGGCTCGTGCGATGGTATGACTGATGGCAGTGAATCGCCGGCAACGGCGCCACTTCCAGTGGAGACGCTAGAGCGGCTTATATGATGTGGAGAGGGACCCATGTAAGCGCTGCTATTGGGCACATATGAGCTTGCGGTAGTGGCCGTGGCGTAGGTCTGATAGGGAGCGGCCGCACAGTTGGATTGGTAGCTGGTGCTGGCTGAGATTTCACGTTGCTGTGCGAAATACTGTAGATGGGACATCAGCCGCAAGCGCAGAGGATCCTGGATATCCATGCCCTCGATCGTTACCAAATAACGGGCCACCTCGGCGGCGCACTCACGGAACCCAATAATGTGGTAGTCCATTGCAACTCGCTGCGGATCATAGTTGAGCGAGTCCAGTGCTGAAATGACAAATTGAGGAGGCAAAAGTCAATAAGCTGTCCAGGATCAAGCAACAACTACAATAAAGGGCACGGCAATTATCATTGTCAAATAGTTGTTCCCACGCGGTGAGCCTATAAAAAAACTACCCCCTGTTCAATGCCCTGCCCTGAATGCAGATAGGATGGCATGCGATGTGTTGGGGTTGGGTTGGGTTGGGTTGCACGAGGTGGTGCACTTGGTGCTAAAAGCGGGTGGTTCTATGGTGGTAAATTACCGCTTGTAACTGCAACATCGGCGGGCAGTGAGCAGCGTGGGAAGCGGCGAGATTGAAAATTCTCTTGGGTGATGATTTCCCTATTATGGTTATTATAGAATTTATTTTCCCAGCCCTTGGGTCAACAGGTTAACATTGTTTATCCAGCTTAAGGATAATATGAAACATATTTTATTCAATTAAGCAAGGATTTCTTTCCCACACGCAGCAGAACAAGGAAAAGTTCCCAACTCCTGGGACAAATTTGTTTAATACTTTGCAGTTGAGAAAAAGAATTCTTCGGGTAATAAAAACTATTAAAAACCAATAAATTAAAAATTTAAAAAATATAAGTAAAATATAAAATGTATCCTTATAAAACTGCAACAAAATAAAAATAAGAAGAAAATAAAAATTTAAGATGTCACCAGTATTAAAACTTCTAAGCTTTTGTTTCATTTAAATTTTTAAAATGAAATTTAAAAAAAAAAAATTCAAATAATAATATTTATGAAAAAATAATATAAATTAATATTTAAATTAAAAGAATTTATATTTAAAATTTTTAAAGCTTTTGTTTCATTCAAATAATTAAATTGAAAGTTACATAAATAAGAAAAATAATAAAAACCAAAATAATAATATTAATAATAAAATAATTTAAATTTATATTTATGCTTGGAAAAAAAAGTAAATTAAAGAATAAAAATTTAAAAATTTAAATGTATCTGTTTCATTTAAATTAATCTGTTTTTACGTTAAACTACAAATAATATTTAAATTTTGCATTAATTAAAAAAAAAATAAATTGGTAATAAATAAATTAATAATAATAAAAAAATATATGCTTTCAAAATTTAAATAAATAAAAATAATTTAATTTAAAGGCAGAAACAAAAATGTCTTTTCTATAATTTAAATCCCTTTCATATTATATGAAACTCCATTTTATATCCTTGAACCTTATATCCTTTGTGTTCCCTTCAACCTTCCCACCTAAGTCGAAGTTTGTTTGCTTTGGCTATGGAATACTTACTTTTTGTTTGTAAGCTTTTCAGATGCTCCACTGTTAGCTGCAGGATCTCTGCTTTCTCCAGCTTGGCCGAACCCTGCTTTTCGAAGGCCGATGGAACCAGACGCTTCAGTTCCGTTAGGGAGGAGTTGATGCGATCGCGTCGCTTCTTTTCGATGACTCCGCGGCGCTTCTTGCGGCTCATCAGTTGGCAGCTGCCCGGAGCGCTTGGTGAGATTCTGTAATTCAAGGAGTGAGCAGTTAAGTATTTATTTTTTTAATTTTAAATTCTTTAATTTATTTAATATATTTTTTATTGTTATTATTATTTTTTTTAATTTGGAATACGCACTGTTCTTTTGATGACTCCTCGGAGTAGAGATCATCGCAGTCGCTCTCGGAGAGCGCTCGCTTCAGACTGTTGTGCGAGTGGTGGCTCTGATGGCTGTGATGGCTTTGCGGCGGTGGCACCCAGTGACTCTGCGGCGTTGCCGGCATTGCTGCGGCGGCGCCATAGCCCCAATGATGCAAAGGTGGCGCGTTCACGTGCATGTTATGTTCCATGTTTAAGATTGGTTGGGTTTTAATTATTAATTTCTTGATGTGGAGCACGGATTGGCACTGATTTTCGTCACAAATACAATCTCTATTTGCGGGTGTGTGTGTATTTGGGTGTGAATATGTGTGTGTTCGGTATGTATAACTGTTCTTTTATCACTCTGAATCTTTAGCACACTGAACTTGAGGCAAACTTTGGCAAACACTGAAATGTTGCTGTCGGCGCGAATCCGGAGCTAGTTTTGAGCACGTGACTTATCGTGTGCGCGAACGGCGTTCGACTGATTTCGAGGAAGCACACGACTAGCGGACGTTCAGTCGTCCTCTCCAACCCCTTTTGCTGACTAGCAGCAGCGGCCCAATAAGACGCAGCAGCAACCACCCCCTGGCAAATTCAACGTGCAACGCGTGCCGCAACGCCGCTTGCCCTGGTTGGGGGTAGCTAGCGGCCAGTGGCAGTCGCTCTGCCTCTGCCAGCGTCTGAGCTTCGATCATTGTCAGGAAGAGACCAACAAATGAACAAGGATAAAAACAAACGCTGCTCCTGCTGTTTACTGCTGCTGCTGCTGCTGCTTCTGCTGCTGCTCCGTCTGCTGCCCACGAGTGCGACCGGAAAGGAAGACACCTTGCCGACACATTCACACCTGCGGCATGTTGTGATACCCTGCAATAAATGTAATTGGAATTTTATGTGTCCGCTGCGAATCTTCTTCCACTTATTTGTATGCATACACTCAAAGTGAACCAAAGGATCTAGGGTATTGGGTAGGCTGTCAGCCAGCAGCTTGGCACATCCTTGTTTATATCGGAGTGTAATGCAAATGAAAAGCCTCAATGATTATTATTAGTAAGAACTCAACGACGTCCTTAACGCATCCTTGTGTCATCGATTCCGATTGTATCGGGCAGCCGACGCAGACGCAGCATCGGCGCCGTGGGCCATGTCAAGCGGCTGCCACAGCTTGTGGTATTGTCTTTTTGGCGGCCAGTTGCCGCAATTTTCGACTTGTTGCCGCACGTTAGCTAAGAACTTGGGAAACTGGAGCACGCGACCGAGCCGCCAGCCGAACAGCCGCCGGCTCGTGGCAAGCCGCATGCGGCTCCAACAAGTGCAGCAACGATTATACTCGGGCCCCCCCTGACACACCCGACGCCCGACGCCCAACGCCCGACGCCCGACGCCTGCCGCTCGTTGCCTGCCACACTTATCCCATTGTTTGACCCGCCTTTCACTAGGTCAGTGGCCGACTTTACATTCAAGGTTATGGAGCAGGTGCCACAAAAGCATTGACCTTTGACCTACTCATTGATTTCCCCATTAGGACTGGCTTGTGCCTTCACTTGCTCCTTAATTGCGGAATTATTTCTGGCTTAATGTTATTTATTAACTTAAGTTGCATTTAAATGTAAGATACATTTAAAATTTTTATTTTATTTAAATCATTTAAATCAATCCAAGCTATTTTTAGAATCAACTTCTAATAAAAAACAACTAAATATTTTAATTTAAATTAAAAAAGCATTCATAAAAAACAATCGTAAAATTAAATGGCTTTTTATTTAAGTATTTTAATTTTAATAAATTAAATAGTAAATTTAACTCTTGGACTTACTTAAAAAATGTTCAGTAATTCTAAAAAGCAATAGTTATTTTTAATATATGAAGATTTTTAATTTAACAAATAATTTCTTATTGATTTAATTAAATAAATAAATAATATTAAATAAAAGCCTCAGCTCAAAGATATTTCTTGTAGGCGTTCACTTCTGGAGGAGCGTATAAAAAGTTAAAAAATGAAACCATTAAAATAAAGCAACATTTCCCTTTCACAGGCTTTTCACTTTTATATAAAATATTAAATTTTAAAAATAAATTAAAAAACAATAATTTATAAATTTAAATCTAGGATATATCCGGCTTCTTTCTATGGATCGATACAATTAAAATAATTATTCAGCAGAACTCTATAATACCTTTTAGGTTTAGGATGTATATATTTAAAATAAAAGTAAGGAATAATTGGAATAAGAACAACAACCATGTGTTAATACAAAATTAATTAATTAATACCATAATACAAAATTAAAAAATTAAATTTACTTTCTTAAAAAGGGGAAGAAATTATATCTAAAACTTCAAAAATGCTCCCTCTCATTCATAGAATGCACAAAATCTATTATCTAAATAATAACTAAATAATAACTGAATAATAATAAAATAATAACAGAGCACTTTTTTATAACTGATTAATAATTAAATAATATGAAAAGATGTAACTCCTATTGGAACCTTTACAAAGCTCTAATAATTTATAATTCTTGTTAAACAAATTGCGACTGTTTTAATAAAATAAAAAATATTAAATATATAATTAAATAAATCAACAACACAAAATCATAATTTTTGTTAAAAAAAAATTAAGCAAAAAAATATAATTAAATAAATCTCAAACAACTTAAGGCAGCGCTACATGGCGTATACGTAATATTTGCCATGAGCCATTACCCCCACTCTGGGGGTTTTTCCTAGCAACAACCACTGAAAAGTATCGCTTTCATATATCGAATAAGAATGGAAAATTAAGAAAATTGCCTTTCATTTTCCTTGTTGTATTGCTCCTGCTCAGGTTACAGGAGTTACGAGTTGCAAGGACATGTGAAATAATGAATTTTTGAGTGGGCGAACGTCGAATCCTGTTGTTGCTGTTGTTGCTGTTGTTGTTATGGCGCGTGGGATACAGGCAACAACAATCGCACAATCAGGCAAACTACAGCAGCAGCAGCAAAAACAACAACAACAAGTGCTTTTATGACCGTAGCTCACCCTTAAATCCGTAGGTCTAGTGTTTGGTAATGCACCACCAAACGTGCAATCGCACTGGTTGAACCACTGCCTAAGCCACTGGCACATAGCTATAGCAACAACAACATCCAAATGCACAACAACAACAACAACAACAACATCAACATCAACATCAATATCAACAACAATAACAACAACGACAGCGACAACACAGACAGTGAGAAATGGCTCGTGGGAAAGCCAAAGGTTCTCCGATTCTCACGCATGTTCAGCACGTGCGGGTCGTGCGCCGGCTTGGGTCGGTTCGGTTCCGTTCGGTTCGGGCTTGGACTCTCGATGGTGGACTCTCGGGCAGTCGGGCTGTCGGGCTGTCGACCTGAGTGAGTATTATTCTAAATGGAGGAAAAAAGCGTCGACCAAATCGTTTGAAGTACATTTATGCCTGTAAAGTGAGCGAGCGGCGTGCAGTGTAAGGTTTATTTTTTAATGGATTTTTGAAATTGTGACCAATTCTTGAATAATGAAAATTGCCAGCGATTATAATGGAGATAAAAAAAAAAAGAAAAAGGAGAGAAAAAAACTCGGATTTTGATTTCGCTTCAAAATGGACTGCAATACGTATAATTCTCAAAAAAAGATGGGAATTCTCTCTTACAACTAGCTTAGGACGAGAGGACACAGAGGAAATCCGATTTTTGATTGCGTATACAACTTATAGAGATTGGAAATACTCCAAGTTTCTGGGCATCTTTAGAAACTCTTAAGGCAATGGTTACAGTTGTTGTTGTTGTTGTTGTTGTTATTATTATTGTTGGTTTTTGTTTGCAACAAATTCTGGGATTCATCGTAGAGTCCACCCGTCTCGGCATCATCGATCCAAGTCTCAAGTGTGCAGGAGCTAGAATGGTGACTAGATCGTTGGGAATGAGAATGGCCACTGCCGAGACGCTTGCTCTGCACGGACTGCAGCTGCCGCCATCGGCTGTCAAAGGCATCCCAGTGCTGGCGAAGATCGAACTGCTCCTCGTCCAATGAATTGCCATTGATATCCCACTTGACTATCGGGTAATCATCATACGGCAGCTGCTCCATAATAATCACATTATGAATGTTGCCATCCAACTTGGAGCCCAGACTAAAGCTGTAGCCACGCTGCGCAGGCGTTAGCGTCGCTGTCGACGCTGCCATTTCCCGCGGCGTCTGATGCTTTTCCTCTTGTGGCTCCAATTGTAGATCTAGGCTCGAGTTGGAGTTGGAGTTGGAGTTGGACGGGGTGTGGCGCAAATAACGCACGTTCTCCTTATAATGCATAAGGTCGAATTGTATATTATCAAAGTGCTGATCCTGCTGGTTCAGCGCCTGCTGCTCCAGGGAAACGTCAGTGTCGCTGACGCACTCAAAACTTTGGACGGACGGATCTGGATTATTGTTGAGGCACACGTATTGCTTATTGTTCACATCATCTTCTCCCCTTCTGAAACTTATGGTGTTCCCTTCATGTTGCTCCTCCTGCTGCTCCTGCTGCTGCTGCTCTTCCTCATACTCATCGTCCTCGTCAAGGCGTTGCACAAATAGTTGCCGCGATGTGGACATTTTCCGCAGCAGCTACAAAAATAATATTTATATATATATATATATATATATATATTATGAAAATCGGCGATTAATGCTGATGCGCATTAAAGTTGCCGCCGCCACCCATTTGCCACTTGACTGAAAGGTCAGCGCCACACGCAGGCATCGATTTTTTATTGATTGTGCAGCACAAGCGGCAACTAATGGCAACTAATGGCAACTAAGGGCAACTGATGGCAACTGTTGTTGTTGACCAGAGGCAACCAACCGAATTATAGGCGACGCACTCACCTTGAGACAGGACTTCTTGGTGCGTCTTAGCAAATGGGACATGTCAGTGCCTTGATTGTGTCTATTGTCTTTCCGGTGTGCAGCTCCTATTGTTGCTTCTGTGGTTGTTGTTGTTCGTGTTGTTGTTGTTGCTGTTGTTGTTGTTGTGTTAAAAGTGATTTAGACGGCGGCGCTGGCCACTCGACATTGCGACTGTTAGTGGTCGTGGTGGTGGTGGTGCTGCTTTCGCTGTTGCTGTTGCTCTTGGTGCTTGGTGCTGGTGGTGCTGCTGCGGCTGCCGTTCCTTAGGCTGCTGCTGCAGCTCGTTGGCCTAACAAAACAACACTGAAATTAGAAAAAGGAAAATAGAAACAGAATCTAACCTCCGGCAGCTTGATGGTCTCTAAAGTCGCAGGTGGAGCAAGGACACGTTCCGGTCGTGTGCCGCCGCATGACTCATACACCAGCAAGAATTGCAAGTGCCAAAACGAGCTAAACACACGCACGCACACATACACACACACACACACACACACACACACATATGCACACTTCTATACGGACGCCCACACACACATGCACATTTCTTGTACAGCTGAGAGGCAATCGCCTAGTCGGCACCGGCGCAGTAACAAAAAAGTCTCCCAATGCTTTCGGGGACACCAAAGGATACTCGGAGCGCAGATTTGAATTGCTTTATGTGGCACTCAAGTGCGACTCTCAAGTGCAACTGCGGTTACAAACACCTCCATGCCCTAGGCTCTAATGTGCTAATGCGGTAACGTGAATCTGCCTTCCACCTTCCACCTTCCACTGGCGAATGGATCCCACTTCACCTTTCCCCCCTCCCATTCACTTCCGTTGTGCCTCGCCAGAGGTCAAATTGTTGGGAGCATATTTTTTATTGTGGTCAGGCGCCAAAATGTCGCTTTACTTCACATTCCCAATAAAATACACCCTCGATGGATGGCCAAGTGTCAAGCCTCCACTATTTTTAAAGTTATTACTTAAGCCATAAGTAAAAAATTCACTAAATTTAAATATAAAAATCAAACAAAATTGCAACATTTTTTGCGTAAAATAAAAATTAAACTTCAAGAATTTTAAATTATTTCATTAAATATATATTTAATTTAATTTTTTTTAAATTTTAAATAAAAAAGAAAATTTCAACAATTTAGGCTAAAAACTAATAATAAAAAATATTGTTTAGAAAAAACTGAAAAAATTAAAATAGTATTTGTTTTTATATATTTATATTTATATTTATATTTATATTTATATTTATATTTTATATATTTTATATTTTTTATATATTTTATATATTTTATATATTTTATATATTTTATATATTTTATATTTTTTATATATTTTATATATTTTATATATTTTATATATTTTATATATTTTATATTTTTTATATATTTTATATATTTTATATATTTTATATATTTTATATATTTTATATATTTTATATTTATATATTTACATATTTATATATTTATAATTTTTTTTATTTTCATTTTTTTATATTACTATGTTATTTCAATTTTATTTTTAATTTTATATTTATATTTATATTTTATATATTTTATATATTTTATATATTTTATATATTTTATATATTTTATATATTTTATATATTCTATATATTTTATATATTTTTTATATTTTGTATATTTTATATATTTTATATTTATATATTTACATATTTATATATTTATAATTATTTTTATTTTCATTTTTATATATTACTATGTTATTTCAATTTTATTTTTAATTTTATATTTATATTTATATTTTATATATTTTATATATTTTATATATTTTATATATTTTATATATTCTATATATTTTATATATTTTATATATTTTATATATTTTGTATATTTGATATATTTTATATTTATATATTTACATATTTATATATTTATAATTATTTTTATTTTCATTTTTATATATTACTATGTTATTTCAATTTTATTTTTAATTTTATATTTATATTTATATTTTATATATTTTATATATTTTATATATTTTATATATTTTATATATTTTATATATTTTATATATTTTATATATTCTATATATTTTATATATTTTATATATTTTATATATTTTATATATTTTATATATTTTATATATTTTGTATATTTGATATATTTTATATTTATATATTTACATATTTATATATTTATAATTATTTTTATTTTCATTTTTATATATTACTATGTTATTTCAATTTTATTTTTAATTTTATATTTATATTTATATTTTATATATTTTATATATTTTTATATTTATAATTTTTTTTTATTTTCATTTTTATATATTACTATGTTATTTTATTTTAATTTTATTTTTAAGCTGAGGAAAAATGTCACTGGATTTTTTAAACTCAGGATTGAATTTTCGTATCTGAAAGTCAATTTGTGTAGGGGGCAAATAATTAATGACATTTAAATTTAAATTTCGACAGCTTTTTACAAAATGATTTAAATGCATTTTATTGTTAATTTAAAAACTTGTTTTTCAGCTCTAGAAAGGAACGTTGTTTGTGTGTTTATTTGCTCTTCCATGACGAAGGACGAGGAGAGAAACATTTAAAGCACTTTGTGGCTTGTCCGCGCATTTGTCACATCACTCAAAGTGAAGTGCGCGAAGGGTAAAGGATGTGGACAAGGATACAGCGACTGAGAAAGAGGCAGAGGCGCAGCGTCGACACTCAAAAACTGCGATTCTACATTTCTGGGATTCTGGGATTCTGGAATGAATGATGACACTCGCAGCAAATTGTTACTGGGCAGAAAAAATGACATTTAATTGCAATGGGCATAGGATTCGGATTTAAGATCAGGGATTTTGAATGATTCTGTACATATTTGGGATCTTGAGCGTGACTGGATGTTATTTGGTGTCCGCCATCGGGACAATCGCTCAATATTTTTTTTGACAGATGTCACTTTTTAGCCAATACCTGGTCAAAGGGTGCGCCGTGCTGAAGATGCCATTGATGAGTCGCCCAATTACCGATTGATCGATCAGACGCACAGTGCGAAGTGCAGTATCGATTTCAGGCGCTTGATTTTAATTTATAATTGCCCATCAAATGTGGAAGGGGGAGTTTTGAACAGGAATCGACTGCGGTCGATTGTCCGGGCACAAGTGACACCGCACACCCCACACTCCTCACACTCCTCACACACACACGCGACACAGAATTACCACTTCCGACCAGGACAGTCCCTCCCTTCACTTAACATTGGATTTTATTGTTATTGTCTCATGGGCCTGAGCCCAGGAGTATCTGTGTATCTGTGTATCTGTGTATCTGTGTATCTGTGTATCTGTGTATCTGTGTATCTGTGTGCATGTGCATGAGTTGTCGGCGGGGAGTTAATACACGATGTTGCTCGCTCCTTGTGGAGTGTCCTGCAAAGTGTCAATTATGCGGCGTTTGAAGTTCCTCGCCGCCTGAGGCTAGAAAATTTACATTTTATTAGTTTTTACATGCTCAGCGCATTAAAATTATTTACGATCCCAAATATTGAAGGTTGTAAATAATTTCTCCGGCTGCGAGTGTACGCCGGAACGTGCAAAATATCATTAATTGTGGCTCTGGGCACACAAATGTAACGGCCGATGCTTGACCTTTGCCGCCAATTAAAGACGCATTGTTTTCGATCCTCACTCCTCCGCCCAGCACTTAACCTGAATGAGAATCGTTATACAAATGGACGCTCGACTGGACACACGTCACGTTCTCTCCCCTCTCCCCTCCCCCCTCTCACTCTAAAATAGTAAATGATTTGTAAGTCTGTTTGAATTTTTTCAAATAATTCGACTTATCGCCGCCACAAGTGATAAGAATTGTAAATCCGGCACAACGTCTGCGACGGAGTCTACACTGCGACTGAGTCTACACTTAACAAAGTCTCGCAACTCGGAATCAGTTGAAGCTTAGTACGCGAGTTCAGCAAACGTTCCTCTAGGAAAAATGTACACCAAGACCATTCATAGCTATGAGCAAGTGCTCGATGTTAGGAAGGTTATAGATGAGGCAAAGGTACAGGATTTCGATGAAGCCCTCAACATTTGCGATTTGTCCAGTGTGGAGCGCAAGTTCCAGCTGTGGCAGCAGCAGCTGCCACGCATCACGCCCTTCTACGCCGTCAAGTGCAATGATGACCCAATGATTGTCCAAACCTTGGCCAATCTTGGAGCTGGCTTCGACTGCGCTTCGAAAAATGAACTCAAGCTGGTGTGTATTATCCTGATTGGATTCTAAATTCCTTTTTTTTATTCGTTCAATACTCTAAACAGGTCCTCGACTGCGATGTGGAGCCCGAGCGTATAATCTTTGCCAATCCGTGTCGTCCAATTAGCCACTTGGACTATGCACAACAACAACAGGTCGTCAAGGGCACAGTGGACAATGAGTTTGAGATTTACAAGCTTCATAAACACTATCCCAAATCAAAGTGCGTAATTTTTAATCTGATTAATCATTTTAATACTTCTACAAGTCACTTTATAGTTTGATTGTGCGTTTTAAATGCGAGGCAAAGGCCGCTCTGTGTCCGCTTGGTGACAAATTTGGCTGCGATGCGGACAGCGATGCTCCGGCGCTGATGCTTCTGGCCAAAGCGCTGGACTTGGCAGTGAGTTTAACTAAAAAGATCGCATTGCTATAACCACTACCTGCTCCGATCGCAGATACCTAGAGACTTATTTTACATGTATCAATAGGTAACTGGCACCAGCTTCCACGTCGGCTCTGGATGCAGTGAACCCGAGGCCTACGATCGAGCAGTTAGGAAAGCAAAAAATATATTTAAATTCGGCGAAATGTTGGGCTTCAATCTAAGCATTTTGGATATTGGCGGAGGCTTTCCGGGCAGCGATGATGAGCAGTTTGAAAAGGTATATAAAATCGGATAAAGATTCTGAATACTAATACTTCTTTTTCCTACAGATATCTGCGACTATAAACACATCCATAGAAAAACATTTTCCCGAGGAGCGTATCCAAATTATTGCCGAGCCTGGACGCTACTTTGTGGCGGCTGCCTACACGTTAATCTGCAAGATTCATGCCAAACGTGAGGTGCGCAATGCGGCGGGTAAACTGGACACAGTCATGTACTATCTGAACGATGGTGTCTACGGATCCTTCAATTGCATTCTCTACGATCATCAGTCGGTTACTGCTCAACATTATTTGGTATGTGACCCACTTCGTACAAATATAAAATAATACCTAATGATTTCTTAGGATGACGCTGAGTCATTGCCAACCTTTAAGAGCCTGATTTGGGGTCCCAGCTGTGATGCGCTCGATAAGGTGAGTCCTTCGATTTTAACCTTTACTATAATATATATATATACTCTTTTCTATAAATATCCGCAGATATCAGAGGATCTGCGCTTACCCAACTTAAACCGAGGAGATCTGCTCGGATTTTTGAACATGGGCGCCTACACAGTGCCCATTGCCAGTGCCTTCAATGGCTTTCCACTGCCCAAAACCATGTACTTCAAAGCCATATGACTAAATAAAAGTAATGTCAATTGTGTTAGTAACCAATATGATTTTTTATTTCATTAATTTAGCAAGTTCTCGATTCAGAAAACATTCGTCATTATTGCTGTGTTAATTCTATTGTATAATCACCGCTTTATAGACTTTGAATTCGATGGCGAAACTGCCTCTCCTCTCATCTGTTTTTTATTATGTGGATTTCCCAATAATATTCTGAAAAGGAACAGCTACCGCCAAAACTGACCCTAGTTGGGGAGTAGCCATTCTCTTGAGAATATTATTGAGATAATTTTGGATGTCTCATATCCAGGATGTACCCACATGCCAGCGGTCAACTGACCCAACCAACTGACAACTGACGGGCCATCCATGGAAGGACTTGTAAAAAATGTTGTACAGAATATAAATTTTAAATAAAATTATCCTATGCAAAACTCTTAATAGCATATTGATATACAATATGCATAACATAAGTAAAAATACAAATTTTCAATAAAGGTACATAGATACACACATACGTATAAAAAAAAAACAATTTCAAAAATTGTATCCTTTGTGTGACGTAAATATCAAACTTTCTTCACATGCACAAAATGTAGATCTATAAAATTTGTGAATTTAATAAATATTTTTTTTTTTTTGTTTTCTGTGTCTCTGTTCATCTAATAATTGATATGTTATGATTTCACAATATTTAACGATAATATATATAAATATATATATTTATATATATAATATTTGATATGTATATACGCAGGACCTCGACTTTAGGTCCGCTCCGATTCCACTCTATCATCATTTATCATTTTTCTTGCTTATAAAGAGTACAAACTACTTATTTCATAATCAAGTCTTGGCGATTGATGCAAATGATATTTTTTTTTTTCTCCATTGAACGCGTACATTTTTATAGTTTTAGAATTTCATCCACACACAATAATAATTATTCATTTTTTTAAACAAATTTTGATAAATTGCATATTTTTAAAAGGCTGCTTAACATTGGGAAAAACATTCATTAAAATAGAACAATAAACATAAGGATTATAATGATTGTATCTCACAACAGCGACGACAAGACGACGACGACGACGATATAGTAAAGCTTCACACAATAAATAGGTACATATAGATTGGTGTGTGTGTGTGTGTGTGTGTATAAGTATGTGTATTCATTATAGACATACAATATATAGTATGCAGTTTTGAAAAATGTTAATATAAAACAATAATAATCCTTAACTTTTAACAATTCACGTTTTCAGATATGTTTGCGTTTCTTCTTCTTCTTCCTCTCAAAATTAAATATTTATAATTGAACAAATTGTTTATCTTAAGCCTAGGCTGCGATAATAACAATTACGACAATAGTTTCCTCTTCTTCTTCTTCTCTTTTGCAAGGCTTAGTGTTAACAATAAACAAACGATATATTATATTCCTTTTTTGAGTTGTCGAGCTACATTCCTATGTTGATGTGAAGGATTGTGATTTTTTGTTTTTTTTTTTCAATTTTTTGAGTTTGTCATTTTTTTTTTACTTGGCGAAGTATTCATTTAACGATCATTCGCATGTGAGTATTCAAAATCAGTTTTGGTTTCAGTATCAATATTCAAACGTGGCACTTGCGTGTGGATATGTGGTTGACGTTACTCTATATATAGTGTTCATATTGAGTCTAACGATGGCCAGAGTTGCATAATTCACGAGTTCGTTATGATCTATAATAAAAAATATAATACAAATATAACAACCCAGAAATCGTTTGCAAGCATGCAACAATTTCTATGGGCTATTTTCTGGGGATTTGGGATTCCTTTTCCCCTTCCCTTTCCTATTTTTTTTTTACTTTACCTTCCTTTATGTCTAATAATTGTGCTCTATCAGAAACACCAAAACTAACCAATCGAAATAAAATTGAATTTTTTTTAGCTGCTTTGTATGGCATGTTACATGACGCACAAACCAATTAGGGCCAATATATTCAGTACCCGAAAGATGCCGTCCTTTATGGGCGAGGGACTGCTATTGCGGCCGACGCAGTTCATCTTTGCAATTGGCATAGATTGAACCAAATACTCGCGATGTTCCATAGGCATGTAACATCTGGGAGTCTCCTTTTGTGACATCTCGTCATCCTTGTTCTTTAGATCCTCCAAAAGCTTGGGATACCACAACAGCTCACAGTGACAATTTAACGGGTTATCTAACGGATTTTAAATAATTAAATAAAGTTTTCCAATTTTCCTAAATAAAAAACTCTTTTCACTTGCCACTAATGTCAATTATCCGCAATGTATCGATGACCGGTTCCATAGTGTCCCTTGGCATGCTGGTCAGCTTGTTATTTTGTAGATTAAGTGTCTCCAGAGAATTTAAATTTTCAAATAATGTGCTTGGTAGGACTTTGATGCTGGAGTAAAAATATTTCAATTAAATATATAAATTATTTTCCTAAAGATATTTGAAGTTTTCTTTATTTACTCATTTTTCTGCAAGTTAAGGAATGTCAGCGAATCGCCATATCCGGTAAATGCATCTTCAGGCAGCACATTAATGTTGTTGTTACGCAAATCCAAGTGACGGAGCCGATGTAGTGGCCGTAAAGCACTACTGGGTATGGCATTAAGATTATTGTCGCCCAAACGTAAATACTGAAGATTCTCTGAAAGTATCCAAGATTCATTGGCATTAGAAAGGGGGAGAAATAAATGTTACTCAATGCACCACTCACCCTCCAGACCCTTGAATGCATCTTTATCAATAATGCTTATTTTATTGCCCTCCAATTCCAGCGAGTTCAGAAGACTCAACATAGAGAACACATTTGCAGGCACCTCCGCGATCCTATTGTGTGCTAATATCAAAGAGTCCAAACTCAAAAGACCTAAAATATAATTTTTGAAATAAATAGATGTTCACATATGAAGCAAGGATCAGTTACCTCGAAAATCGCCATTATTAATGCTATGAATCTTGTTTTCTTGTATCTCCAGCTTCTTTAGCTTGTCCAATATTGAGAGAGATTTATGAGGAATACTTGTCAACTCATTCCCTCCAAGATTCAAACGTTTTAGTTTTCTGTGTATAAAGAGGGGATTATCAGATATGAAACCTTCATTTCGACAGATTACTTACTTCTCAAGACCACGAAAAGCCTCCGGATCGACCTGTGTTATTTTGTTTTCATATAGAGTTAGTATTTCTAGTGTATCAAGTCCAGCAAAAGCGTTGTTATGGATGACAGTGATTTTATTGTGGTTCAGGTTCAATATTAATAAATGATACAAATGTTGCAGTGCCTGAGGTAAGAGAATTTAATAATATTGAATTTATAAAGAGAGAATATATTTTAATTAATTATCTATTAAATAATTCACATACCTGTGACGGCACTGTTTTCATCTGGTTCAATGAAACGTCAAGCTGAGTGAGTCCTTTGCCTAGAGAAAAAATTAATTATTATTAATATATAATTTAAAATGAATCAGTCATTCCTTCACATACCCAAAGAGCTTAAGGCATTCTCCTCAATGGCTGCTAAGCTGCTGTTGTGTATTGTCAAGTGCCGAATATCCAGAGCAAGGAATACGAATCCTTGAAGCTTTGGTAGATTATTGTGTCGCAACTTCAGATAAAAGATGATCGGGCTCTTGCCTTTTAGGGTTCCCATTGACTTTGTAATGTGAATCAAATCTGTTGTCTCACAGAGCACATCCAGACCATTCTTCTTTACCGTACACAGGCATGGGGATATATCGTTCTTCTCAGGACACACCTGCATAATTGGACCCTCGGCCATTGTTTGCGCTATTAGGGGCAGTAGAAACCCAATTGCGCCAATCAAAGGGGTATAGTTAATGAATAATTGCTTCTTTATCGCCATATTGATGCACGCACTGCAGCTGCTTGGTTGATTAGCAACAGATTGCAACTGATCCAGTAAATTTAACTCAGCTTGACTAAATTCAATGACCGTTAAATAAATTTCGACGTCTGGGATTACGTTGTCGTCGCTATTGTCGTAGATGATCCGATGATACTATTTACAATTGTGTCCCTGTGTTAGGCAGAGGAGTGAAGGGAAGGTAAGGGGAAATTGCAGTGAAATAATTCAAATAGAAAAAAATAAACCGCGAATTACAATTTAAGTTAACAATAAGCGACCAGCGACAAGCGATGTTGTTGTTGGTATCGTTCCCTTTCCCATTTGCTTTTGTATTTTTTGCTTTTCAACAAAAGTCGTATAATAAATAAATTGAACTAATTGAACGGCTGCTCATGTACAGCAAGTGTCCAAACAATGTTATACGCACATGAACATTGCAGCAGAAAAACTAACACAAGTTTTCGTTTATTTACTTACCTAAAATATTTGTCCGTCTCTGTTTAATCAGTGCCAAATAAAACATGCTTCTAAATGCAGATTTATATGAGAAAAGTGTTCTTTTTGTGACTGCATTTAAATAAAGTATCCAAAATGTGTGAAATGCTCCCAGATATGTAACAATTAAACATTGCTCCTGTATCCCTGTATCTGGGCAACAATACGCGCTGCCTCTTTACACCCACTGTCGCACACACATTAACTCAAAGACGAGCATGGAGAATCCTGTTGATTGGATTTTACGGAGGGTGGTTTCCAGAGAGGCGTATACTTGCGCGTGTGGTAATGTATAAATTCGGTCAGAGTGTATGTATAACGATGAAACGGAAAATCGATAACGATACCATTCCTATTTGGAAGTTGGTGAATAACAGTATCCGTTGCTTTTATATTATTGGGTTTTCTTATTGTCCTTGTCTCAAAGTGGTCGGACATATAAGTACAATATAAATCATAAATTATCCTTAATTACCGTACGTTGAAAATTAAAGCGTCGTACAAGTTTCGTACAGTATATGTTTCACATAGTTAGGGTACACAAGAAAATATCTTCAAGAACATAATGTCTATTGGGTTAAATATAGTATACGGGAAAAGTTATAAATGTATTATAGATCGTTTTAATAACGCGCGCCGACACACGTATTATATGGGAATATGTATGTGCATGTTATAATTCAAAATCAGGAACGAATAATGACGCGTATACGAAGCACGTTTACTTGGCAAAACCGACGACAGCGGACTGAAGTTCAGTTTAAAATTTAATGTTTGTCGTTCGCTAGAGGGATGTTTTTATGCTCGTCAAGCAGTGTTGAACAGCTCCGTCTGTAAAGATGCCAGAAAATTCCGTGAAATGGTCCTCTTCGATAACAATCGATCAAAAGAAAGCTCTGGTATAAAAAACATGGAGTAATCGAAGAATTTTATTTCAACGTATGATACATTTTTATAGCTACATTACTACAACTTTTCATATGTTACATATATTTTAATTATCTCTGATATTTTATTATTTATAAATTGTTAAAAACTGGTTAAACAAAAAAACTGTGAGAATTAGTACTTTTTTAGCTTTGCTAATAGAAAAGCTTAAATTAATGACTTCTGATGAGTCGGTTAATAATTAATTTATGGCACTTATAAATAATTTCAATCAGAGGTGGCCTTTAGTTAAATGCTGTTTTAGGAGACGAATGTTTTAAAGTTAATTGTTAGTTATAACAAAATAAAATTTTTTGTATTAAGTTTTTTATTTTTTTTTTTGTCATTTTTTATGTTCTTGTACAGAAATGGTTGACAAGCAGGTCCTATTAAGCCTTCTTTCCGAGTTTCTTGGCAGTCTCTTTGTCCAGTTTGTTGGGTGTTCGTGTTCCACACCAGTTGTTAAAATAGGATTTAAGCCAACTTTAGCAACAACCTCTAAGCCTGAAGAAACAACAATTGCTGAAGTAAGAGCTGTGGCTTTCAAGCCTTCACATATTGATGCCATTCCTAGTGCATTAGCCTGGGGAGGTAGCGTAGCGGCGGCTACACAGATATTTCGAATTGTATCTGGAGCACATATAAATCCTTGTATATCAATAGCTGCCATGATAACGAAGAATATAGAAGTCACAGATGGATTAATTTATATATTAATGCAATTTCTGGGCTCTGGATGCGGTTATGGAATTGCGTATGGATTATTCAATCATAATAAATTCTGTATGGCCATAGTCTCTATTGCTCCGTATTGGAAAGCAATATTTACAGAGTTACTTTTAACTGGAATTTGGGTTTGGGCCATGTGTGCCTCTTGGCACGAAAGTAATCAGACCCTTCTTGAAACTATTTCCATACGAATTGGATTAGCTGTTGCCGTTTGTGTCCTGTTAGGCGTAAGTAAATCAAGACTCTTCCTGTGTGACTTGACTTATTTTAATGTTTATTTTATTTAATAGCATAGCTGCTCTGGCGCTAGCCTGAATCCTTTCCGTGCTCTTTGGCCAGCAATCGGCAGCCATCATTGGGAGCATCAGTGGATTGTTATAGTGTTTCCAATTATTGGAGCAGTTTTGCTTGGGTTGCTCTGGCAATATGTTTTTATGAAAACTAAAGGTGGTGGGGGTAATGACTAAATATTATTCTAAGAATTTGAGAGTTTCAAAAATTGTCATTAAATATAGGTAAGTCTTTAAAATGGTTTTTTAGCCTTTGACTCCCAAGCCTCTTAAAAAAACATTCTTGCTAAAGTCTAAAAATGATGTTTTATTAATCGACTTGTCGCCTTGGGTAGAAGGACATTTAAATACAATATACTATTAAGCTAATTGTAAAGTAGGCCTCTTTTGGGAACTTTTAAATCTTTCTAGAAAACTCATATCAAAACTCATTTTAAAGCCTTTTAAGAGTAGTCAAAAATTGTATGTTTTTTTTTTATAAATTCAAAAAATATGGGAAACATTGACAAGGAAACAATTAATGTTATTCTCTCGGAGTTTACTGCAACTTCAATGCTTTTAATGCTTGGATGTGGTGCGTCCAAAGCTGAATGGGGCTCCAGTGCTTATTCCCTCGGTTGGGGCCTCTCCTATTTAACAGTTATGCATATATTTGCATTCATGAGTGGTGCCCATGTTAATCCTTCTGTAAGTATCGCTGCCACGATATTGGGCCATATGGAGTGGAAAATGATGATTGTATATATTTTGGCGCAATTCTTTGGATCGTTGTTTGGATTTCTGCTGGCCTTTCTGGCATTCGGGGATGCAACGAACTCCTGCCCAACCATTATAAGTGATCATGAAGTTAAGGTCATATTAACAGAGTTCTTTTTCATAAGCATATTACTGCTGGCATTTTGTGCCATTTGGGATAACCGCAGCGGGGATTTGTATGATTCATATTCAATTCGAATCGCACTAATATTCACAGGATTGAGCTATGCTTGTGTACGTAGTACTTATCATTATTCCAAGGCACAGACAATATTAAAAGTATATAACATTTAATTCCTCAGTCCCGAGTGTCAGGCTGTAGCATCAACTTTTTTCGCACCCTTGGTCCGGGCCTCGGTAATTTAGAATTCGGTGGGATATGGTGTTATTTAATCGCACATGCCTTGGGAACTGCATTTGTGCCACTGCTGTGGCGCTTTGTTATGTCGAACAAGAACGAATGATAATCGAAGCTTACTCTAAAGTGACTCCAAATCTATTTTTGAACGTGCTGCCGTTTAGCTGTGGAGTCAAACAAGCCTGTTGTAGAATCAAAGGGAAAACGTTAGCCAAATTTCGTAAAGACTGCAACAACAACAACAAGTATACTTACAACAAGTACAATTCACCCGGAGACTGAATTGCAGGGAAGGAGGAGCCCAGTGAAACTTGTGAAACGGATTTTTACAATTTTCTTTGTGTATGGTAGCAAAGTTGTTGTTACCTTGATGAATGAGTGCTGAGTATACATTTTACCTGACACATGATTCAAGACGCGAAAGTCAAGACAAATGAAGGCATAAAGTCAAAATGGGTCAACAAAAATTAACATGAGTTGCGTTAAGACTAAAAAATTTTGTTACTTTGACTTTGGATCCAAAATCAGTATATGTTATAATGTATGTTAAAATGCGTTCAGAAAAAATATCTATGAGGATAAATACAGTTAACGGAAAAAGTTATAAATGTATTATTGATCGTTTTGATAACGCACGCCGTCGAATGTATTACTTGGGAATATGTTTGTGCATGTAATTCAAAATTTAAACGAATAATGATGCGCATACAAGTCACTTGGAAAAACCGACGACAGCGGACTGAATTTCAGTTTCAAACTGAAATGCTTGTTATTTGCTAGAGGGATGTTTTTATGCTCGCCAAACAGTGTTGAACAACTCCGTCTTTGGAGATGCCAGAACGTTAAATGAATTGGTTTCGTATCGTATCGATAGTAATCGATTGAAGAAAAGTTTTGATAAAGAGAACCAGGCGTTATCGAATAATTTTTATTCAACACACGATACTTTTTTTTTGAAAGTTACAGTTACATTTCAAAAAGATAACTTATTATTTTAAAAAAATTATCTCTTTTTATATTATGCTGTTTGTATAATTTATATATTTTTGCAATAGTGGTAAATAAAAAAAAAAAAAAGAAATTTAGTGTTTAGTAATTTTTAAGCTACGCTGTCCAAGAAGACGCGGTAGCGAATAATTTCCTGTGAGTCGGTCAATAATTAATTGATGATATATATCTTTAATCAGAGGTGGCTTTAAAATTAGATTTTATTTTAGGAGACGAAATGTTTAAATTAAATTATAAGTAAAAAAAAATTGTATCTTATTTAAAGTTCACTATTTATGTATATTCTGAACGAAAATGGTAAACATAGACAAGCAGTACGTAGCGAGTCTTCTTTCGGAGTTTCTTTGTAGTCTAATTGTCCAGTTTGTTGGGTGTTCGGTCTCGAAAACAAATGCGAAATTAGGGTCTATGCCAATAGTAACAACAACGTCTCTACCTGACGAGGAAGATGAGGATGAGGATACAAAAGCCAAGCTTACAGCAGCGTTTGGAAACAGCGTTGAAAGTGCACTGAGCTGGGGAGGTAGCGTAGCGGCGGCTACACAGATATTTCGAATTGTATCTGGAGCACATATAAATCCTTGTATATCAATAGCTGCCATGATAACGAAGAATATAGAAGTCACAGATGGATTAATTTATATATTAATGCAATTTCTGGGCTCTGGATGCGGTTATGGAATTGCGTATGGATTATTCAGCCATAATAAATTCTGTGTGGCCTTAGTCTCTATTAATCCGTATTGGAAAGCAATATTTACAGAGTTACTTTTAACTGGAATTTGGGTTTGGGCCATGTGTGCCTCTTGGCACGAAAGTAATCAGTCCCTTCTTGAAACTATTTCCATACGAATTGGATTAGCTGTTGCCGTTTGTGTCCTGTTAGGCGTAAGTAAATCAAGACTCTTCCTACATGTATGACTTGACTTATTTTAATGTTTATTTATAATTTCATAGCATAGCTGCTCTGGCGCTAGCCTGAATCCTTTCCGTGCTCTTTGGCCAGCAATCGGCAGCAATCATTGGGAGCATCAGTGGATTGTTATAGTGTTTCCAATTATTGGAGCAGTTTTGCTTGGGTTGCTCTGGCAATATGTTTTTATGAGAACTAAAGGTGGGGGTAATGAGGATTGAGGAATTGCTTAGAACAAGCCCCAACGGAATTCGGGTCCTGTGTATAAAGTTCCTGCTGTTAAGCACAGGATGTAGCCTCAGCTTTATTCGCAGTTTTGCTCCGGGACCCTGCAGCCTAGAGTTCCATGAGATGTGTGCAGCGAGATCGAAGATAAGCTTTCAGGAGGAATATCCAATAGTTTGCCAAGTGACTTCCAATCTATCTCTTTTTTTATATTGTATATATTTTATATTTATGGCTAAGGTTTTTAAGTTTTTTAAATACAAGTAAAATTATGGTAAAAAAAAAGTATGAATTGCAGCGAAGTTGATTTTTATCTAAAAGGAAGTTCCGTATGCCAAGCGAGTGTGGAAGGGATAAGACAGAGGAATGGCAAGGCAAAGATGGAACTCTTTTGATCCTGATCAGGTTACGGCCGCACGTGGGCGTAATTTTCTTGCAATTAGGATGCGATTACGATAATGCGACCGTTGTGTATCGTCCTGTAGCTCAGCTCCGTCGAAAGGGTAATTGAAGAATGGATAGGTGATGGTAATGATATCGTTATTGGTATCGGCGTGTTGTTAGTGTTGCTGTTGGTCTTGGGGTCGTTCGTGTTGCTGGTGTTTTGTGTTGGCATTGGTGTTGGTGTTGGTGTTGGTGTTGGTTTTTGGCTTTCAGATATTTGTTGGCTTTGCCTTTATTCTTGTCCATACCCTTTGGCCGTGTTGCCGTGTGGCCACGTGCCATCAGACGCCTTCGCTCGCACCTCCCCTGCTACTGGCAGGGCAATTGTGTGGCAGTGAGCGCGCATGGGCGAAGGGGTGAAGGGGTGAAGGGAATCCTGGTGGAAGACAAGTTTCAATTTGCAAGCTTGTTGCCTTTACGGAACGTCTTGGGGTTGTTTCAGCTGACGGATTAAGTTTTCAGCTGCTAGGCTGTGGTTTCTGGCGACGGCAAGGAGCAGCCAGAGATCAGCTTGGGAAGGTTGAGTCGTTGTGTCGTTGGGTGGGATTTGTACGGAATTTGAATTTGACAAAGTGCAAAATCCTTGGCACTTTGAAGACTGATTGACTTCTTATCCTTGAATGGATTTGAATAGAAATATTATTTCACTTTTCTTTGCCTGCGGGGTGGCTCACCCCCGCCATCCTGTCAATGCGATGTGGTGGTGCACGCGCCTGTATATTTGTGTGTAGTATAAGCAAACGGAAGATAATCAAGATGTAAAACAGAATCCGACAGGCAAGTGGCGCCTGTGAGGGCGCTGCCTGCAACGCGGCTGAAATTTAAAACCAAACAAACCCGTTGCAGAATCAAAGGGCAAACGTTAGCCAAATTACAGCATGCCACATGCCACATGCCACAGTTAGAGTTACAGTTATCGCAAAGGCTGCAACAACAACAACACCCGCCGACTGGATTGCACGAAGGGAGCCCAGTGAAAATTGTGAAACGGATTTTCACAGTTTCACTTTGTACTTGGTGGGGAAACTGTTATTAACTTAATGAAGGAGTGTTGAGTACACATTTTACCTGACACGTGATTACGGGACGCGGAAGTCAAGACGATGGAGGGCACAAATTCCAGCAGTACAAATTTATTGCAGGGACAACAAAAAAATAAACAGGAGTTCTGCTAAGACGGCAAAATTTAAGTGTAATTTTCTCTGTTCGTCCAAAATCCAAGGACACAATCTGTGAGTCTTTACAGTTCTCACACTATGTTATTAGAAGTCCTGAGCAGTCCTTATTATAAATAATTTATCTCTATATAAACTATTTTTATTTAAGGGTAATAATTTGGGGTAATTATTGGACAAAAACACAGCTCTCAGCCGCCCCCATGAAAACTCAAAAAACTGTTAATAAGCCAAAGGTTAAGCTGTTATTTTATAACAACAATTATTTAGCTAATAACTTAAATGCCATGGCTGTTAAAGTTTTAAATATTTGCACTATATTTGATGTATTGGCGGGTCCCCGACTGCCGGCACACATACATACATACACATATATTTAATAATTAACAAGTGTTAACAGAAATCCCTTGGTTTCTGTAATTAAACCAAGCGCTACTACACACATGCTAGCGCACACACACACACACGTATGCATGCACGGTACATTTGTGGGCAACGGGTTATGTACAGATAGTACATTGTCGGGCTGTATATGAGTGTGTATGCGTGTGCGCACTCGTGAGTGTGTGCGTGTGGGTGAATGAAGCTCATCTTGCAAAGTGGCAGGTTAAGTAAACAGTTTCATTGTGCGAATTCAATTAAAATTTATTCAAAACGTCAACGGCAGCTTCTTAAAATCTGCGGCTGCAGTAACAGCAATAGCAGAAGCACAAACAGCAGCAGTAGCAACAACAGCTACAGCAGCAGCAGCAGCAGAAGCAGCAGCAGCAGAAGCAGAAGCAATGGCAGCACTAACAATGCAATAAACAGAGCAACAAAGTGTATAAATTCGTAACTGTAACAGACTGTATATACATCTATATATACAGGCGCGCGCGTATGTATGTATGCATGGGTCTGCCATTGGCAAAGGGGTGTGTCCTAGGCAGCGACACGCCCCCACGCAAAACAGAACGCGATAAAGCGAGACAACGATACAGAAGCGTAGATATGGCCGTGTTTGTGAATGGGTAGCTTCGCATAGCTAAGGGCAATAGCATACGAGGGATATAAATACACGACTCGCTTACACATAAGTGCGCTTGTGTGTGTGCGTGTTTGTGTGTGAGAGTTTTACTGTCTGTCTACAAATGTATTTGTAGCTGTAACTGGCAGTTGTAGCTGTTCTGGCACTTGCCGGCGCCGTTGCTGCTGCTGCCGTTTCTGCCGTTGCTGCTGCTGCTACTGCTGCTGCTGCCGTTTCTGCCGTTGCTGCTGCTGCTTCTGCTGCTGCCGTTGCTGCCGTTGCTGCTATTGTAAGTGGTGTAAATGGCAATTTGTCTGATGCCTGCCGTCGCCCCCGCACAGTAGCGATAATCAACATGCAACAGCAGCGTTGACAGACAGCGAACAGCATACAACTACAACATCTTCTTCGTGAGTCTGGGAGTATGTGTGTGTGTGTGTGTGTTGGTGTGTGTTGGTGTATATCTACATATCTATTCATTCGCAATCGCACATTTGTGCCATATCATCGTCACTGCTCCGTCATCATCATTATGATCGTCCATTTTCCAAGTGTCTTATTTTTTGGTATTATTCCTTTGTACGTTAAATATATAGTATACCTGCCCCATTGGGTTATTTTCAACTTCCGCTGAAGCGTCGACATCTCATCCGCAGGTATCTGCAAATGTAGACACAGTCCCCGTCGCCGTCCATCTATTTATCTCCCTCGCTCTCCCTCTGTCTCCCTCTCCCTCTCCATCTCTCTCACTCTCTTTGCCCCCCCCTTTAATTCCTTTGCCCTTTATGTATGATGTTATGTGATGTTCAATTATAACTAATAAAATTACTCAGCAACAAATTGTATTGGACGCTATGTAAGTATTTGTCTACAGGTAAACATTTTTATTGTTTGTTGTGGCATTTTCTTTGCCAGAGGAAAAGTAGCTTCAAATACAATAGACATTGGGATTACATTGAAATGGCCAAAATCTGTGGACACAACACGACAAATAAGAGCAAATGTTCTCTCATCCATCTTGAGGAATGGAGATTCCCAGTTGAAAGCTTGATCGGAACGTTAGTCCTTGAGATGTGTTTTATTTACGCTTATTTCAAGGACCTGTGATCTTATGAAAGCTATACGTCAGGCTACCCTTTATAAGAGATTCAAAACGTGTCCTCCTCAATGTCCTGTCCGCTTAACACGTTTCCCAGCCAACAGAGATAACAATGCCAGACAACAGAAACAACAACAACAACAACAACGATTCATTATAATAATGAATTTAAAAATGATGACAATAATGATAATGATAATGATAATGATGATGATAATGATGATGATGATGATGATGATGCTGCTGATGCTGAGATGAAGTAACGAGATGAACGACATTTCGCGCTAACGAATTCAATTGAGTTGAATTTTTCATTTAACGTTTATTTAACTTTTTTTTCTTTTTTTTTTTTTTGTTTCCAGCTGCAACGGTAAAGGCAACCCGACTCGAAGCCTCCTGACTCCAGCCTCAGGGACTCGCAGGCAGGGAAATTGGGATGAGTTCATGGGTAAATAAAGGCATCACTCGTCCGAATGCTCAGACTCTGCCTATATACTCTATGTGGCAAATGCCACACACTCGCAACTCCTTAAAAAGAATCCCTAAAAAAAAAATTTTATTAATTTCTAAACTTTTATTAATTTTTTATATTTTATATTTATTTATTTAAATATAATTTTTCTGCCTATATACTCTATGTGGCATATGCTGCTCGCAACTCTTAAAAAAGAATCCCTAAAAAAATATATAAAATATATATTTATAAACTTTTATTAATTTTTTATATTTTTATATTTATTTTTTTTATTTATTTTTTTTATTTACTTTTTTTATTTATTTTTTTTATTTATTTTTTTTATTTATTTTTTTAAATTTAAAATAATTTTTCTACGAGCTACCAGCTTTTTGTTCTAGCTGATTTTTTGGGTGGTGCGTTGTATCAAGTCTGTACTGTGTGTACATGTGTGTACATGGTAGTTATATATTATGCATGTGTGTGTGTGTGTGTGTGAATGGTGAATGGTTTGATTGTGCCAATGGCCGTCGTACATATCGTACATGGAGTCGCACTCGCCCATAAATTTATGCCTAATGGCGATATTGTTGGACTCAGTCTGTATTTCGAGCTGGGCTCCCGCTGCTGCTGGCCGCTCACCGCTCACCGCTTGCCGCTTGTCTCACGTTGCTGGTTGTGGCACATTGTGTCGTTGTTGTTGTTGTTGCTGTTATCATTGTGCTTGATTATTAAATGACACATTATGTGATTTTCAACATGTTAGGAAAATCAGGAGGAGAATGGACAGGCCATAGTGTCAGGAATGAGGCACAGCATCGCAACAGTGGGCGGAGGCACAGCATCGCATCAGTGGACGAAGGCACAGCAGCATCAGTGGATGGGAGGCATAGCATCGGTAGTGTCGACCATGCCACGTAGTGCTCGTTGGTGCCCGCTTCAAATTGAATTTAAAGCGAAGGGAAACCAAATGCTTGGATAGCTCTGTTCGTCCATCCCTGCCCTGCCCTGCCTGCCCCATCCCACTATGATCGTCTATCCGCCATATGACAGCCATAGAAGGCATTTTGTAATATGTTCATTGAGTACGTGAGTTTCCTGTTCTGGGAAGGGGGCGGAACAATGTCATTGGAGTCAACATAACTTTAACATGGGTGTAGTCGCAGCTCTGAAGGATTCCTTATACTTATATGGGGATGCCTTCAGGCACGCATTCACATTCCAATTATCCAGCTCCCAGTGAACCTGTCCACTTCCGATACTTGGAGTCCCCCCCTCGGATGAATCTCGGTGGAAGCCTCTGGTTGACTACGCCACTGGTGAAACATTTTTGGAAATGGCGCCGTTTGTTCGCGTCTCTTGGGTTGGGCGTAAAACCACACCTCCTTTGGAAAGTCATATAATCCACATGCAACAGCAGCGGTGGCAGTGGCAGTGGCAGTGGCAGCAACAGCAGCAGCCGTGGAAGTCGGAAGAAAGTGTTCAAACAACCCCCTGATAAACACGGATTGCCACAAAGGACGTTATGTGGCTTTGTCCTCCATGTGCAGTAGCTGAAGATATAGCGTTCCACTCTCGTCCTTGCTGGCGGCAGAGCAGCCTTTCCCACTGCTCTGCTGTTCAAACTTTGTAATACAAATAAATTGAAATTGCGTACACAATGTCCTTTCTCTCTCTCCACTGCTCGTCGACCCACACCAATCGCAAGTCCAGGACATAGTCACAGTCGCAGTCGCAGTCGCAGTCACAGTCACGACTACATGGCACGCCCTTTGTGCCACATAATGAAATTAAAAAAAAAAAAAAAATCTATATATATAAAGGACAAAAAGTAAAATAAGTTACCGCTGCCCGAGCAGAAGGAATTCATGGAGCGAAAAGTCCATTATGTCATTAGGAGGGCACAATTCCCATTCAATTGCCATAAGGTGGCAGGACGCACTGCCAATCAAATCGCTGAGTGTTGCATGTTTCATGTTGAGATTCAAATTACAGTCCTGCCAAATGTTTCCAAATTATGAGCCTCATTCGGGGCAAGGACTCCGAGTCAAGATATAAGCATTTAATAGTTTAAACGAACATCACATAAGGATAAGGGTGCTTTCAAGGACTCGCATATAAATCTGTATGGAATACATTATGGGTAGAGTTTCAAAAATAATTTCAAGTCACTTTCGCAAGGACTTTTGAATAAATTGTACAAAACTTAAGTAGACAAGATCCTGCCAAATTAAGTATGAAGACTCCTTAAGTCATCTCAGCATGGATTCTAGGAAACTCCACCAGGTAACCTTTAAGTCTTCTTTTGGACTCTGATCTCCTTTTGGGAGTTATTCAAAAATATAATTTCATTATCTGATTACGCCGAATAATGTCCTGATGTCCTGATGTCCTGATCTTGGCACAGTTACTGTTACAAGATTGTCCTTTATCTGAAACCACATCTCCTGTCTAGACATTCCTGTTCCTACGACTTGTGATGGTGTCAAATTAACAATCCTGCCACTCGAATTGCGATCCCAAGGATCATTTGCTTGCAAAAAGTTGATTTTCTTGCCTCAAGGATTTATGAATTGAGTTTGTGGATTGGATTCATTGGACTTTTCTTCATTTCCTTTGCTGTTGATTAGTTTGTGGCATTTTTTTCTTACCAATGATTTTTCACCTTTCCATCCTTTTCATCCTTTTCATCCTTTTCTCCTTCACATCATCATCGGCATCGATGATGTTATCAATTGACCTGCTCTGCGGCTCCGTTGGCTTATTTCCGTTTTCGATTTGCCCGGCTTGAATAAGGAAACCACCAACTTGGTCGGCCCAGGACAAACTATGTGGATGTGTCCATTAGAAGGTGTGCGGGACGACGGGCAGTAGTCAGGTGAAAGTTGTGTCCAGCTAGAAGCAATTGCAGCGAAATGCGTTTAATTTCATTGCTGGGCCTTAATGTTAATTACAATATTATGACAGTTTTGTGGGTCGCGATGAATAATTATCACCTCATAAATTGTGACAAACCGCTAAAAGGTTTTTATACACATATACATATGCATAAAACCTTCTTTTCAGATGACTGCTCCGTTGACTGCTCCGTTGACTGTTGGCGGTTCAGTTGTTGGTAAGTTTCTTGTTTGGTTCGCTGCTCGGCTAGATGGCTGCTGGCTGGTGGCTGTTGGCTGGTGGCTAGTGGCTGGTGGCTGGTGGCTGGTGGCTGGTGGCTAGTGGCTGGTGGCTAGTGGCTAGTGGCTGATGGCTGGTGGCTGGTAGCTTTGGTGGCTTTAGTGCCACTGGCCTGAGCTCTGCCGATGATTAATCGCTCAGAGGTTAGTCGCATTCGTCCCAGCCGCCAAATGCAATCAACTCATCGCCCGACCCGACGCGCTGCTCCTCTCTTCAGTAAACGTAAATGTTGTGAAAAGCAAATCTAATTACACAAATGCCCGCCGACTATTTGAAAATGGGCAATTTCTCAAGATAGTTATCTAATTAATAGGCCCCGGTGCACGGACAGTCCGCCATTTGGACCAGCCAACCTGTCCATAGTCCCATTCACATGGACATTCCCAATGACCACGTCGACACCCAACACAGTTACATGCTTAATGATTAAATGTTTAGAACAATGGACTGCACATGTGTGTGTGTGCCTGCGTGTGTGTTTGTGTGTGTGTGTGTACATAATATCTCCCTCAGTGCCCCTTAAAAACACATTGCCCCGAATAGGCGTTACAACCATTTATATAACGTCAAAAAGCAGCCTTAAACAACTCATAGCGTACAAGTCGCTCGAAGTCGACCCACAGATACCCTGCATTTGGCGCAATGTTAATAATATACAACTTATGTATTAAATAACTTGTTATAATTATTTAAATTTAATTTAAAACAGCATATTTCTTATATATAGTTTCAAAAAATAAATATATTTTATATTTTACTTAAATTTGTATTTAAATAATTAGTTTATTTAATATTAAAACGAGTTACCCGCCTAATTAAGTTTACAGGGCATAGCAAAACGTAAAGTGGCTGCGATGCGTTCAATTACCCAGCAGTTGCCTTGCTCCGTTAAAACAAAAGGCTGATTGAGTGACAATTGAGCACGAGTGCGAATGAGACGGCTATCAAGTGGCCCCTGTGTGTGCGAGTGTGTGCGCAGGCGTACAACGAATTAAGCTCATTGCGCATTTGACGCGCTTTTTGACGTTTTTCTTTGTGCGCATTCTGAGACGGCGATGCTCATTAATTGACACTCAGTGCGAGCGAGACAAAAGACCTTGCTCTCTTTTGTTTAAAATGAACGGCGCGCAGTACGTCGCTTATTGTAATACAAAACAGAAAAAAAAATATATATATAAAAAAAGGTAAATAATCAGTGTTTTTTATTGAGACTCTGACAATCTGGCAGCACAGTTAGACGAGATACCTATAAGTAAGGTCTGATTAGATGATTTGTATTTAGGTTGTTAGCGCTTGTTATGCAAAGGCGATACATGTTCTAATGGGGATGTCATTAGCCAACCGTGGGATAGTTATATATACATATACATATATAGTTGGAAGCCTTGCGACGAAATCACATTGTATGCTTTTTGTTGTTGCCCCCCGAGAGAAGCAGACGGAACGCATAATTGATTTTTTATTGGCAAGCGTATCGTTTCCCAACCGGCAACCAGATAATTTTGTCCAAAAATGGTAAATTCGATATTGTTGCAGTGCAGCAGTTACTACCGAGCAGTGGACGCTGGACATCGGTGGACATTGGCGGTCATCGGTGGACATCGTGGACATTGGTGGACATCGGTGGACATTGGTGGACATCGGTGGTCATCGGACAGCAGATAGTGTCCCAGTGTGATTGGTGTTAATGACTTAATTAAAGCTGCAGCAGTGAGTCCAGCCTGTCTACCTGCTGCAAGTTCAGCTTCAGCTCCTGCTGTGTTCCTCCTGTTCCTGTTCCATGCAGTAGTCGACAATTTCACACTTTTTGCGCGGCACAGCGAACAAAAAATAAGGAGAACATGGAGAAGAAAACCGGGTAAGTGGACAACAGGCTCAGACCTGCTCATATATATGTGGTTCTATGTATATATATATATATACATATATATATATTTTTTCAGTCTAATCTTGTCGAACTGTGCTGAAGATTTCACGCATGTTTCGTGCCGCGTATCACTTGCCAGAGGCCTCAGCGACAATATTTGTTGGGATCGTTAGTCTTTGGTGTTGAAGAGGTGCTTGCGGCGTTGGTATTTGTGTTGGTGGGCACGGGCTGGTTGACTGCTGGCCCGGCCGGAGTCAAAGCTGATTAATATGCGCAACCACACAGCCGCATGTCCAGTGCACACAGTAGCTAAAAGTCAGCCAAATGTTCGACTCCCAATTCCGGACTCTAGACTCTTGACGGCTCTGGGCGCGCAGATGACACTGAGCCTCTGACATTTCCATTAGAGAGGTGCAGCCGAAAAATAAAACAGGAATCGCGAATCTGGTCTCTGCAATCGCCACAAACTTATCATCAAGTTGTCCACATTCAGTTGTCCCTTCATCACCGGCCTGTCCTTCGCCCGATCTCCTCCCGCTCTCCTCCCGTGTTCCTCCCGTTCTCCTCCCGTTCTCCTCCCGTTCTCCACCCGTTCTCCTCCCGTTCTCCTCCCGTTCTCCACCCGTTCTCCTCCCGTTCTCCACCCGTTCTCCTCCCGTTCTTCTCTCGTCTTCCTCCCGTTCTCCTCCCGTTCTCCTCCCGATCTCCTCCCGCTCTCCTCCCGTTCTCCTCTTATGCTCCTCCCGTTCTCCACCCGCTCTGCTCTTATGCTCCTCCCGTTCTCCTCCCTTCCCTGTCATAATTATTAAATGCAGCTCAATACATTTACTGGGCATTGCTCGAATAGCTGGGCAACCTAATGCCCAAAGGCATTCCTTTGTTGCCTTATGACTATGGAATGCAACCCAATCGCACCAGCGGCAACAGAAGAACACAAATATTCCACTGCCGCCACTGGTCCGTCAGTGGCACTCTGAAGGCTCCAGCCTCAGGTCCAACTTGGACTTGGACTTGGACTTCGACAACTCCGATTCCTTCACTAAACGCCGGCGCAGTCTGGCGGCCAAACAGAACGATGTAAATTTAACGAATGCCTTGCCACAGCGCCGATCTTTCATCATCGATGGCATTGATGATCGTCGCCCGCGCTCGCTCCCGTTCCCGCTCCGACTCCCATTCCCTTAGCGCGCCTTATGAAGCTATTTTGACTTGGATACCCTGTAAACAGGAGAAGGATGTCCCAATCGGGCGGCAAGTTCCAAATTTCGATTTTTTGCCAAACAAAATAAATTTTTGAACTTTTTACTTTCCACATTTTGAGAGTCTGGACTAAAGGGTATCCGGCAGTCGTTATTCCTCCTCAATTAACACGGAACATTTTCAATCAGTGCATTCGACGGGTTGTCCGGTTTTTGATATTTTACGATTTATTAAATTGCGTATAAATTAAAATATTAAATATTTGCAACGAGAAAACTTTTAATTATCAGCCGCTGCTTGATTGGAATTTTCGGCTCAAATTTCGTCAAAGCCTTTAAAAGGGCTAACGAGCCCCTCCACTTAACGTGGCCCAAACGCACTTCTTGGCCACAAAAAGCAAATGGCTGGAAAAGCGATTTGTGTAACGTTTAAATTGAATTTTGATCCCTTTTGTCATCAACAATAAACTAAATTTAAGTTATTTGCCAAGAGGTCCTGTGTGTGTGTGTCCTGTTGGGTCAACAATTGACATAAAGGTGTCGCCACACACACACACGCAGGACCACATTTCCTATTGCCGCACTTCAAACTTGGTACTTTTTTCAACCTTCAGACAGTCGCTCCTTCCACGTGTCATCTCCCACCCATCATCAGGACAATAAAAAAAAAACCTACTAAACTTCCAGGATAACATATAAATATTCAGGTACATGAAATCAGATTAAATTATCTTAAACAAATTGAGTTGTAAACGCAACACAAAGCCAGCCAAAAAATGAAACTTTGACTGAGGGACGAAATGCTCGGATTTAAAGGGGAATGGGGCGTGGCATGGGGGAGTTGTGATGTGGGACGAGGGTTGCAAATGGCAAAGAAATATAAAATAACCAAAGCAAATGTGAACACCGAAATACAAGACTTTAAAATGACAGACAAAGAAATACCCTGTACAAGCTGGCAGACAGATCCTTTCCCTCTTTTATTTCCTCTGAGTAAGGACCAACTTACCAGAGGTAGGCAGACACACACACACATAGTTACTATCCTAGATACTCTCCTCCATTTGCCTAGCTGCTGACCAGAGTGTGTAATCGAATTTCACTTGTCTGTCTTTTGCCTCCCCCAAACCCTCGAGTCGACATATGTGGGGAGTCCTTTTGGATTGTCTGGGATCGACCGAGCAGAAATGTACTTTCCAGCCTCCAGGCGACATATCAACAAAAGCAACAAAAATCATTTCAGTTCACTTTATTAAAACGGTTCGCTGGTTCGTCCTGCTTAGGCTAAGGACCTTTGCGGTTACCACCAGCGCGTGGTGGCTTCAAAGCTCAAGCCAGTTGTCAGTGGAAAACACTTTTAATTGCCTTTTAATTGTTTTTCCAAAATGAAATTTTACAGTGCATAACGGCGCTCGTCCTCGCTCGTACTCACATTTGGCCTAATTACATTTAGGACCTTTGTGGAGTGCAGAGCGATTCGTCCTGCTGCCTTCTGGCCCAAAACGGGCATAGTTGTTTGGCAGGCTCAGACGCCACGGAGGCACTGGACTGGGGCACAATTTGTCATTTAATGGACCACTGGGCGGATGATTTCATTGAGCCAGTGACACAGTTTGTCCGGATGCCAGGACGAGCCTGAAGATTGCTATTTGAAGTTGAGTATTTTGATTAACGCCCCGAGCTAAAAAGCGACGATATCTCAACAAAGAGATGATTGTTGCTTCATTAAGCAATTAAGATTTAAATTCAGTTTGGGATTTGATCAAAAATGATTCATTATTCACGACCGCTAATAAAATATACCCAGACACTGTTCCAGCTTCACAGAGAGGTCCTTTTATTTTAAATATTTTGAGATACTTTATATAAATATATAGTTAAGGTTGAAGCTTGGTAGCGACTTGAGCAAAAGATACATTTATTCATCTCTTGATGAAACACCGCGATGCATAAGAAAAAATAAATTTAATTGATTTTATCGATTGGAAATCGTAATGAGTGGAGTCACAGAGACATCCTGTCCAGATTGGGGGAAGCAATGGCGCATTGCGTTTGAATTTGAGGCATGAATCTATTTCTGTATCTCATAATTGTATCTATATCTGTGCAGCACACACACACACACACACGCACACCTATACTTGAATGCGGCAAGCTGTTGTAGTTGTAGTTGTAGTTGAGGGCAGTTGTGAGCGACACAATCGCAATCAGAAGGCATTGCCGCAACACGAAGCCTCTCGTAATGCAATTATCCTAAATGCTCAACCAACTACTCAAAAAGTCATCGTTCAGATTTAACAAGAGCCGAGCAACGGCAACGGCAACGGCAACTGCCAGCTGCACCGACACCGGTTTCACATACAAAAGCCTCGTGCAATACGGCCCGGGCGAGATACGGACACGGATACGGCAATGGCAATGGCTATGGCTATGGCTATGGCTATGGCTATGGCTAGGGGTATGGCTATGGGTATGGCTGTGGGTATGGCTATGGGTATGGCTTTGGGTATGGCTATGGGTATGACTATGGCGTCGTTTCAATGGCGAATACAAATGTACAGTAAAAGCGCTGTAAGTGTGTGCACTCAGGGGGCGCAGTGGTGGGAGGGTCACGGTGGCATGGGACACGAATTCGGGCACATTTACGGACACGCCTCTGCAGTGGCGGCAATTTGAAAACTCATTTACTTGTGGCATGTAAACAACTAATCTGTTAACACTCTGGCGGTGAATGGCAGTGGGGGCTCCCCCACTCTCTCTCTCTCTCTATCACTGCCAGTCTTTCCATCCACTCCATCTTGTGTCACCCCATCCCGACTACCCCCTCCCTTCCTTCACACTGCGACTGTGATAAAGCAGCAAACGAAACTCGTAAATATTTCCCTTATTTAACGCCATAATCAAAACTTTTTCTTTCTTTACTTCCTTTTATTCCATTTTTCTTTTCCTTTTTCTTTTCCTTTTTCTTTTTCTTTTCGTTTTTCCTTTTCTTTTTCTTTCTCGTTTTTCCTTTTCTTTTTCGTTTTCCTTTACTTTTGCCAAACTGAAACCAGAATTTGTTATACCATCTCACATTCTGGAAGGTCCCAGGGGCAGGATCTAAGGGGCTGGTTAGATGATGTTGCCTCCTCGGCGGTTCCGTTAGCAGAGCCGCTGCCACGACCGGCCCAGCTAGCCACATGATGTCAAACATTTTGCTACACTTACACACAGTACAATATGTTGCCGGTACAGTGGAGCACAGCTATGGAGTGCAAACAATAACATTTGATATCAAAATTAATAATTAATTAAAAGCTTAAATAAATCGATACATTAATCGATACCAAAAATATCGTTGATGCGACTCTATATTAACTATATTTAGTTAGTTCCCGAAATGTTGTGCTTGACTTCTGCATGTAGGTATTTACATTGCAGCTCAAAGAAGTTGTCATTACTTTCCTCACAGGACCTCCTCCACTTATCCTATTTGCGTAACTCTAATTCAAATATATCGACTTTTGTGTAAATAAAAATGTGTAACGTCTCAATAAGCAGCGAATTTCTACCACTGTGCTCTTTGCTGTAGTCGTAACAGTTGTTGTTGTTGCTGTTGTTGTTGTTGTTGTTGTTGCAATTGTTGCTGTTGCTGTTGTTGCCGCTTTATTTGATTTCTTTATCAATATCAACGAACTGCTGCCTCACTCATCACCATCATCATACCCATCGCTCTGTCCCCCTTCTCACTTTACTCACTGCATGCAGCTGTATGTGAATGGTGTGTGTGTGTGTGTGTGTGTGTGTACGTATATGTAGGGCTTATATACATTTCATTTAAACGCAACCGGGTCTGACTACCACCGCAGCCGCAATGCCGCCGTGTGAGCAAGACAAGCATAGCCAACGTACGCTCAATGCGCGCCTTCTGTAAAAGCAGGCAATTAAAAAGAGACGGCAATACTGACACACCGGGCAGGCCACTCAGCGCAATGCGACTTTAGTGCCCCAGGAACGCCTACCCAACGGCCTCTGCCTCTGTCGGTGCCCGTGTCTGTGCCGTTGCCTCTGCCTCTGCCTTTGCCTCTGCCTCTGCCTTTGCCTTTGCTTTGCCTCTGTCTCTGGCCTGGTATGGTGGTGTTTCAGTATCCGTATCTGTTACTCAGCTGGTGTTGGTGCTTGTGTGTGTGTGTGTGTGCCGCAACTCGTTTCTGTAGCTTTATAGTAACTGTGCATGTATTTGTAAATGTATCTGTATCTGGCAGCTGGCAGCAGTAGCTACTAGCTGCTGGCTCCGTTGCTGCCAGAGTATCTGTATCTGTGGCGCGTCATTGTTGTGCGTTGCTGTAGTCGCTGCCGTTGTCGTTGCCATCGTAACCAACGCCGTCGTCGCTGTTGCCGTTGCCGTTGCCGTCGCCGTTGTCGTTGTCGTTGTCGTCGTCACCATCTACATCGTCATCGTCCATCGCATAGTAGGCAGCTCAGTTACAAGACCATTATTTGACGTATTTTTTGTGCGCTCGGTTGTTCGTTTGGTTGGTCGGTCGGTCGCTTGGTAGCTTTGGTTATATCCATAGCACGCCCCAACTCAGTGGATAGCGGACGCTATACGGATTTGGATCATCAACAGTAGCAGCATTGGCGGCAGCTCCAGCAGCAGCAGCAGCAGCCAGTTGCACATTCGTTGTTACTATTATTAACGTCGGGTATCGGAATCATCTCTCCCAGCATTTGGGGTATCGAAATCATCCGCAAGAGATACCGCGAGTGATCCTCGTTCGACACAATATGCCAAGTTAATACCAATTACCAATTCAATTAATAATCAATCGGAGTGCTAATCAATAAGAGAGATACATATACCAATCTAATCTGAATAATCTTGATATATGTATTTACCTACATACATACATAATATACATATACATATACATATATATGCCAAGAGGATCCAGTGACTGTGATCCCCAAATATTGTGTGTGTGCTTGAAAAAGTAATCGATACAAAATTCATTCGTCCTGGTTTGGAATAGTATGCGAATTTGTTCACAGTGGATTCAACGAATAAAATGGCCGTTGGACCGACGGAGGGCAAACAGCCGCCCTCAGAGACATTCTCGCCCACACACCATCAGATTATAGCACCCAGTCCGATACTGGCGGTGCCAACGCTCGCCTTCTCCGCCGCCCAAGTGGAAATCGTCTGCAAGACCCTCGAAGATTCGGGCGATATCGAAAGATTGGCACGTTTCCTATGGAGCTTACCAGTTGCTCTGCCCAACATGCACGAGATACTCAACTGCGAGGCGGTGCTCAGGGCCCGGGCCGTTGTTGCCTATCATGTCGGAAACTTCAGGTACGCACTTGTTCCCGTCGGACTGCAGCCTCCAGCTTCAGCTTCAGCTCCAGCTCCAGTTTCAGCTCCAGTCCTAGCTTCAGCTCCAGTCTCAGCCTTAGCTTTAGTTCCAGCTCCAGCTTCAGCTCCAGCTTCAGCTTCAGCTTTAGCCCCAGTCTCAGCTTCAGCTTCAGCTTCAGCTCCAGCCTCAGCTTCAGCTTTAGCCCCAGTCTCAGCTTCAGCTCCAGTCTCAGCTTCAGCTTTAGCTCCCGTCTCAGCCTCAGCTTTAGCCCCAGTTCCTACTCCATTCATTTGCCATTTAGCCAAATGAAGGCCACAATTGTAAAAGCCCCTAAAAATCAGCTCAAATATCAGCACTGATTAACCTCCATTCCCCGATTCCGATTCCGATCCCGATCCCGATCCGGGACAAGGGGGGGCAAAAGTTTAGGGAAGAAGCCACATGGTTATTTGATAGTTTCCATAAGCTTTTTGTCTGTCCTCCTGAGTGCACCCGGCAACGGGAGCGGCAACGGGAGCGGCAGCGGTAGCGGGAGGCGGACAGAAACACGTAATAGGAGTACACAATGAGCTCTTAAATTAATAAACAATGGAATTAATTTACTAATTAAAGAACTCGATGGCCAAACAATTGGAGCAGACTTTGATTAATAAAACACCGACCGAACAATGGAATCACAATTCTGATTCTGCTCCTATCCTACGGAGGATAGGAGTGTGCTCTCTGACATTTCAGCTTCCGTCCGCCTTCAACTGGAATTTTTTCCACAAATTCTCAGGTTTCAAAAATAAAAAAAATACAATAAAAATAAAATAAAAAATAAATAAAATAAAATAAAAAAAATCTGCAAAATAAGTTTAAAAAAATAAAAACTCAAAATATTTTCCCGCATACCGGAAACAACTCATTGAAAGCCACTGCCAAGATTTGAATAGCTCTCCGGCGTAATCTTCAGATTAGAGCTATTAGATTTCCCATGTGCTAGCCGTAAATATAAATAGTTTGTCGTATCCCATGAATATTTAATTTTGATTGAGTTTTGAATTCAATTAATTGAATAATTGACAAACTACTTATACTGGTCATAGATACATGTCGGCCATAATGTTTCCTACACTTGTCCCGATCTCGAGATCGGGTTATTAACAAAGTGGTTAAACACGTCTCCGATCTTCGCAGATATCATAAATTATATAGTATAAACGTAAAAACGTATAAACGCTACTTTAGGAAAACTGGACAGTTGGACATCTGGACACTTGGACAACTGGACAGTTGGACAACTGGACAGTTGGCCATCTGGACAGTTGGACGTCTTTTTTTGTATGAGTGAATCAAGTTTGATGGACTGTCGGGCTGAGAGACTGGCTAAAAGCCGTTGAGCAATGGTCGTTGGGGCATCTTTAGAAGCAGTTAACATTTAACTGCATTAACGACATTTAAGTTAGTTGCACTTTAGTTACGATTTTAGTTAATGAAGCTAACGGACAAAATAAATACTAAATACTTTGCGGGAAAAAAAATGGAAAAAATTCTGTGCCTAATGAGTTTCAAAGAGAACACACAGAAGGCTAAAATCGATGGATGGTTTTTCTAAGGTTTTGTTTTTTGGAGACCTCAAAATCCCAAGTCTTGGCTTCCAATGGCATTAGAAGCCATTATAAAATAGTTAGTGGCTTAGTTTAGTTTTAATCAAGGATAAAAGTCGCAGTGGCCCAAGACTTGGGTCAAGATACATTTGTATCTACATGTGTGTATCTACATGTGTGTATCTGCATGTGTGTATCTATGTGTTTGTATGGGTGTAATTTGAATAATATATTTAATCCCTATATACATCATTCATGCATCGTTCAATGGCGAGTGATTTGATTGCTCTGCGTTGGTAAATAAATGACTTCCAATTAAAATCATTTGACGGACTCGACGGGGCTGTCAACGCCAGTGACGACAATCGAAGCTCATGAAATTGTTTCCAAATGCCAAGTGAGGAAGTACATATGTTCGGGCTTAGGGCTCGGAGGGCGTTGGTGACGGATGCATGGCAGGAGCAAAAGGCACAGCAGGACACTTGCCATTAGGGATAAGTTTCGGGGTTGGTCCGTTTGATGGGGTTGCCACTCGATTGACTTCAATGAAAGAAGTAACACTGCTGAGGGATACATTAACGACTTTCGTCCTTCGTCTCAATATTAACAATTAAAAAATGAACTAATTTTTTTTCTGAGATTTTCCTTAATTTATATTCCTTTTATCCTTTCACAGGGAACTTTATGCAATAATAGAGAATCATAAATTTACAAAGGCATCTTATGGCAAGCTTCAGGCCATGTGGCTTGAGGCGCACTACATTGAGGCAGAGAAGCTGCGTGGTCGATCACTAGGTGAGTGTCTGCTTGGGACTAAGTGATAGTCAGAGTCCTTAAATTAAATTTAATTAAAACAATTAAAACATATTTTTAGGTCCCGTTGACAAGTATCGTGTACGAAAAAAGTTTCCACTGCCGCCGACCATTTGGGATGGTGAGCAGAAGACGCACTGTTTTAAGGAGCGGACGAGAAGTTTGCTGCGCGAATGGTACCTACAGGATCCCTATCCAAATCCAACCAAGAAACGTGAACTGGCCAAAGCCACTGGCCTGAACCCAACACAAGTGGGAAATTGGTTTAAGAATCGCCGTCAACGTGATCGTGCGGCTGCAGCCAAAAATCGGTAAGTCAATCCAACGAATCCCTAAGATCAGAATGGAGCTGCTCCATTGAGTCCTCAGATTAGTTATTTGATACATTCAGGCATCCACACCGGTCTTCCCATATTCATATTCAAAGTGGTCTTTATCAGACACGTAAACAAAGTTCGATTAAGCAGCGGATGAGATGAGGAGATGAGGGGAAAAGGGAGTGGGTAAGGGTAAGGATAAGGATAAGGGAAAGGGAAAGGGAGAGAGTCAAATTAGCGGGCAGAGATTCTGTGCATCATTTGTTGGCCATTAGATGGAAAGCAAGTCTACTGTATGCAGCTTCCAGTATATTTTGTAATCGGAGCTGATGGGCTGCTGGGATGCTGGTCATATGAAAGCGCCGTCAAATGAACCCGAGTAAGATGATATCTATCATCATCCAAGTGGAAGTGGAAATGGAAATGGAAGCGGGGATCGCATACAGGAGCAGCAGCAGCAGCAGCAGCACAAGCGGCAGCGGCAGCGGCAGCAGCAGCACAAGCGGCAGCAGCTTCAGTGTCTGTAGTCTGTGCCTCTCTGTGGCGTTTGCGTGCCATTTCCATATCCATTGATCCGTGCCGAACCTAACCGATCTCCGAACACCGATCACGATGACGGCGGCATCCACGAAGCGTTCTCGATTTCTGCCGTTTGTTGCGGTCGACGCTTTTGGCCACATTAAAATGACCGCCGACGATGACGACAACAACAACAACAATAACAATAACAGCTGTAAAGCTACGGCAACTGTTGTTGTTGCTCTTACAACAACAGCAACTATGATAGCAGCAACAACAACAATTGTAAACGAAGCACATGTCCAAGTGAAGAGGAAGGAGAAGAGAAATGAGAAATGAGAAGAGGTGGAAGGAAGAGGAAAGGAAAAAGAACTTGGCAAAATAAAAACTCGACCAATTCGCGCGAAGTTGATATGAAGCAGAGATCAGCGCATGGATCCAAGTCGGATGCGAGATCGCGTCCAAGTGAAAGATGGCAAGTTAAGTGGAATGACATGGCAGAAAGCATCGTAAGCAGTGGATGCCCCTCCGCCACCCCTCCGCCGCCCCATCGCCCCTCACCGATCTCGAGTACCTCTGCTCCTGCAGATGCGCAAATATTTCAAGTTGCTTCTACCTGTTGTTGCTCCCCGCTCCCCCTCCCGCTGCTGCTGCTGTCCAGCCCCCGTTCTTGGTCCGTTCCCCCGCCGGCCCATGTCCACGTCTGCTGAGCTTCCATGCCGACAACATTTTGGCATTCTTTAGAAATCTTGCGGCGAGACGGAACCCAGTGAACGACCGTGTTTATTAAGTTAGGAGCTTCGCCTCAAACTGAATGAATCTGCACAAAGCGCCAACAGCAACAGCAACAACAACAACAACAACAGCAACAAGAACAACAACAACAACAGCAACAACAACAGCAGAAACAACAAACAAGCGCCTTTTGGAAGAGGTCATTAGTTAAAATGATGGCGATTATTTCGCCTTGTAAGCCTTGTAGACCATTACAACTCCATCATCATCTCCAGCTCCATCGCCATCTCCATCTCCATCGCCATCTCCATCTCCATCGCCATCTCCATCTCCATCTCCATCTCCATCTGCAACTTGAAGTCCAAAAACTTCAGAATCAACTTCATGTGTGCCTCCACTTGGAGTCCTAGTTTGAACTGCAGTTGGAAGTTCGTGCAGTCATCAGGGCAGGGGAAGGAGACCCGAGAGTCGGCAAGTCGCTTGAGTTATGAGAAGTGCAAAAGGGGGACAAAAATAAAAATAAAAAAATAAGAAATAAAAAAAAGAAATAAAAAAATAAAAAATAAGAAATATCAAAACAAAACATAAAATACAAAATACAAAATACAAAATACAAAATACAAAATAATAAAAATATGAAATTAAAAGCCTGCCTGGCTGACATTCAACGGCGATGATGATGATGATGGCATCAACATCGACAGCGCCAGGGACGATGATGAGCAGCAGTCGAATGGAGAGCCTCAACTGAGACATTCTGGCCAGGCCAAGAGCAGGCAGGAGTGCCGGGCATCAGGTAAAGGGAATTCAGGGATACGCGAGACAAGAGGCACGTAGCTTAAAGGGTGTAAGAGGGAGGGAGGTGTAAGTGGCATCCGGAGAGGGTGGAGAGGGAGGTGGAGGTGGAGGGGGAGGAGGGACTACGCACGGCACATAAAGGCGCTGACTTTTCAAGTATTGAGTGCTGAAAAAATTGTTAACATTTTTGCTACTGCACTTGAGCAGAAGTCGTGGCCGGAGCAGCTGTTGCTGCTGGTCCGGCGGCTACCTAAGTTGGGTAAATCAATCAATCCACCAACTAGACAGCTGCATTAGAAAGGCTCCACTTTTAGGAGCTGCTTTTCAAATTGAATCATTAAGATATTAACCATGAAATTAACCCATGAGATTGTTGAAAGTTAACATGGTTGGGCTTCATGGTCTAGTTACGAGGAGAATGCATGGCAAATGGATGGGAGTCCAACTAAGAGAGACTTGGAATATTTCTGGAATCACACATACTCAAGCAGGATGTGCTCCTGACTATGTTCCCTGGTCTGGTTGGGACTTCTTTGGCACAGCCTTTGGTCTAAAGAAGATTCAAAGATTTCCTAATAGAAAAATAAATTAAATAATAAAATAATAATTTTGATATATAAATATGAAATTTATGTAAACTAATTAATTTCAAAATTAATAATATTAATTTAAATTGAAAAAAAAAAATCTAATTAAGAGTGCATCTTCCACATTCCCAACTGTTCAACTTTTGTGGACTGCCTTGTGGCTAATTCAATTATAGAGCAGCCATAGACTGGAATTCATTCAATTATGGAGCGCACCACTTGATGGACGATCCAAAACCAGATTCCCTGTAATACCCAAATACCCAAATAGCCAAATAACCAAATATCCAAATCCTACGGCGATTATTTTATTGCGTGAATTACAGAAATGAAATGCGAGCCACTAAAACTGAGCCCACACGCGGGCTGAGAGGCAGCGTCCATATATGGGCGGGGGAGTGGGAGTTAGAAGAGAGTGGAGAGTGGAGAGGGAGCGGGAGAGTGGGCGGGTTCTGGTAGGCAGTGAACGAGAACGTGCTGTGTGCAGAGGAGAAGGAGGAGGGGGTGGAGGAGGGGGGATGGGCCGGCGGGGTGGTGGCAGGCAATTTGTCAAATTCAGAGGCACGAAACGAAAATCAACGACAATTGAAATGGGAATGAGATTTGTTTCTAGTGGTGGATGTGTGTGTGTGTTGGGGTGTATGTGTGTGTGCATAGAGAAGTGTAATAAAATTGAATGACAACAAGAGCACACACACACACACACGCAAGCACACACGCACACACGCTGGCACAACAAATATGTTGTAAATGTCAATGATCAATCAAAATAAATATGAAGCACACATTTTGCGGCCGGAGGGGAAATGAGAGGAGGCCCCAAATAGAAATTACCTCAACCTTCCGTTCGGAAAGTGAAGAGATTGAAGGACGACGGCTGGGATGACCCTGTGAACAACAGCGGGCTGTGAGTGAAGTGTCTGCATTCATCGATTTCCCAGCTCAAATCATCATCAGCAACTCGAATTCTAATGAAGAAAGGTTGCCGATGGGATGTGAAACGGCGCAGAAGCCAAGCTCCCAAGACTCCAATGGGGAGCTCCAGGTTCGGTTCCAGTCAGAAGCTGCGGCCATTGTCAATATCCAAATCGGAGTGCCCACTTGGCTGCGCGTTCGGACAGGCACACTCGAGCTCCTTAAGTACCCATACCCATACCCATACCCATACCAATGACCATACCCCTGTCCATGCCCATACCCATGGGGCAGGCATAGGCAGAGCCAGTCCAGGGAGATACTCGAAGATGTTTGCACAACACAACTACCGTTTCGGTGGCTTGTGAGAAAAATATACAAGCTACAAGCTACAAGATACAAGATACAAGATACAAGAGACAAGAGACAAGATACAAGATACAATGCTATGTATAAAGGAGGAGGGGTTGTTCGAGCTGGAGTGGAGTGCAGTGGAGTGGAGTGGAGATGGTGGAGATGGTGGAGGAGTCTTCGTAGAGAGCCTCGCCCACTTCAACAACGTGTAGAAAGTGTATTAAAGAAATAAATGAAATAAAGAATGAACACAATGCTCAAGAGTCATCAGTCCTCATCGATGACGTGCCAAACACCGGATGTGAAGGTGAATGTGGATATGGATGTGGATGGAGACGGAGATGGAGATGGGGATGGATATTACCGATTGCTCATTGACAAGTGAAATGTCTAACGAGAGAAGCTGAAAGGTAACTGTGCAAATAATCGACGCACTGCACCCAAGGGGTTCACGGGAAGAACTACTCGAAAAACAGAGCACAACCGTTGGGCAGGGGGAGCTGGGGGAGGGGCATCCCATTTCTGGAACTGGAACTGAGCAAAGATAACAATATTCAAATTGAAACAAATTTAAATCCTGTTTGTCAACAGATCTCACATCCGAGAGGCCATTTGTACGGGAAACGGGAAAATAAACGTTGATTGCATTTAACGGGATGTCGACCCACCCCTTGGCGTCACGGCACAATGCGTTATATGGTCCACTTAGGAGGAGTACCCTCCCCCTGGGGATTTTCGAACTCCTCACTCTCTCGTCGCTCTGCTGTCCAAATATTTACACAATTTATAACTTTCAATTCGAATGACACAATTATTGAAAGGCCATTGAAGTCGAAGCCCAGACCAAAAATTTTACACTTCAATTTACATTTTTTTCTTTCATTTCTTTTTTTTTTATTTATTTTTTTTTTTTTTGTATTTTTTTTTTTGTATCGATGGAGCTTCTGTTCCTATGAAGAGGCCGTGTAATTGAAACGACGCAGACGACGTTTATTTCTTTCCTTCGTCCCTCCCCCCTCCACCCCTTCGATTTTATTCATCGATTTAATGCCAAATTTAAAATCAAAGGATTAAGAGCTATACACCTTTTGGAATATTCTGAATATGGGCCTACGGATCAGATCATGTTACCAGAATTCTTGCAGCTGAATAAATATCCACAGTCTGCGGAGACATACATGAATCTTCTGACATGAGCCGATTATAACATTTCAATGTCTCGGCTCGCCGCTCAGGTTACCCATAACCAGTTACCAGTTGCCGGTGGCCGGTTGCCAGTTGCCAGTTGCCAGTGACCGGTGACCGGCTGACAGTTGTCAGTTGCCAGTTGCCAGTTGCCAGTTATCTGTTGCCAGTTGCCAATTGTTAGTTGCCAATTGTTAGTTGCCAGTTGCCAGTTGCCAGTTACCAGTTACCAGCTATTAGTTGCCAGTTACCAGTTACCAGTTGCCAGTTGCCAGTTACCAGTTACCAGCTATTAGTTACCAGTTGCCAGTTGCCAGCTACCAGTTGCCAGTTACCAGTTGCCAGTTGCCAGTTGCCAGTTGCCAGTTGCCAGTTGCCAGTTGCCAGTTGCCAGTTGCCAGTTGCCAGTTGCCAGTTGCCAGTTGCCAGTTGCCAGTTGCCAGTTGCCAGTTGCCAGTTACCGGTGACCGGTTGACAGTTGCCAGTTGCCAGTTGCCAGTTGCCAGTTGCCAGTTGCCAGTTGCCAGTTGCCAGTTGCCAGTTACCGGTGACCGGTTGACAGTTGCCAGTTGCCAGTTGCGAGTTGCCAGTTATCTGTTGCCAGTTGCCAGTTACCAGCTGCCAGTTATTAGTTGCCAGCTACCAGTTGCCAGTTACCAGTTGTCAGTTGCCAGTTGCCAGTTGCCAGTTGCCAGTTGCCAGTTGCCAGTTATCTGTTGCCAGTTGCCAGTTGCCAGTTGCCAGTTGCCAGTTGCCAGTTATCAGCTACCAATTGCCAGTTGCCAGTTACCAGCTACCAGTTGCCAGTTGCCAGTTACCAGTTGCCCGTTGCCAGTTGCCAGTTGCCAGTTGCCAGCTGCCAGTTGCCAGTTCCCAGTTGCCAGTTGCCAGTTACCAGTTGCCAGTTCCGAGTTATCAGCTACCAATTGCCAGTTGCCCGCTCTTAGATGCCCATAGAGGGCTATCTCACATTGGATGTCACTCATTCTGTCCCGCTCCCCCTTCCCCTCCCCCTCCCCTTCCCACTCACTCCGTTGGCTTGTGTCCAGGCGGGTAATTACATACGTGTCATTTTGGTTTCGGTTAGGTGGCACAGTATCGGATGACCGGCACGGCACACACAGTGCTAACCCTTTGGGTCTCTGTCTCTGTCTCTGATCTCTTTAGTCAATTGTTTGGAAAATATATATCATATTCAGCGTGCGGAGCGTATGGAGCGTACGGAGCGTATGGAGCGTATCCCAGATTTCAGCTTGGCTCAAGCCGAGCGTGCTCGTCGGGCTAATGAAGCGAAAACGTGGCCTTGGGGTAGCGATTCTTGGACAGATGAGCACCCGTGCCACATACCCTGATTTGGGTATGAGATCAGGATCGAGTTGTTCGCTTCTTCTCCTTCTTCTTCTTTTCTTCTTGGGGGCTTCAGTGGAGCGTAGTCGCTACCGCTGAAAAAGCTAAGATTTCAGAAACTGTCGGCCATTTTGATTTGTTGTTGGGTTTACTCATTTCTAGAAGGGATTAGACATTTAATTTCTTGGAGGGTGACCCACCGCAATGGGAGAATTCCCATAGTTAACTTTCCAAAAAGAATAGGCCGTTGATAATCATATAGAGGAGAGTCTGTGATTTACTTGTATCCCAGCAGCGGGTAGGCAGTAGTCGCGCTCGATTGATCTGTGCCAGGGAGCAAGTGGTAAACGGCAATCCATCAACTTGGCGCATTAGGCAACTAAACGATTTCATTTTCGAGCCTCAAACAAAAAACCATAACAAAAGATACAAAAAAAGATACAAAAAAAAAGAGAGATAAAAAAAAATAAAACCGAAAGGTAGCCGCAGATACATTTCGATGCTCCAGCTGAGTTGTGACTGCGACGGCTTCTCTGCCATCATTAATCACCCAACACGAGCCGCAAAGGACAAGAGAATGGAGCCCTAGTGGAAGGCGAACCTGGACTCGATCTGCTGCTGTTAAAGTGGGGAGTTGCACTGAGACGCGGACTCAAATTCGAATCCGAGCTGCGACTCGAGTCAGAGTCAGAGTCAGAGTCGGAGCTGGAGTCGGAGCTGGAGTCGGAGTCGGCGTCGTAGCTGGGAGTTAGAGTCCAACGTTATTAATGCTGATGGGTCAACAAATTGCGGCAAGTTGAGCGAATCCTAACCGATAATTATGACAGTGCAGGAGTCATGGGGTGATGCTGATGATGATGTATATGAGCCCGGGACGAGAGTCGTCTCTCTTACAGTTTTTCTCTCTGATGGCTCTATAAATATGCCGACGACTGTTGCTGCGCCCAGTTGCGTCCAGTTGCGTCCAGTTGCGTCTAATCAAGTCATCGTCGTATGTCCAGGGGCATCAGGAGCAGCAGCTTCAACCAAACAGCAGGGGGCAGGGAGAGGCACTCGGGGGGCACACCTTTGTTTTGGCCACAGATAATTTGTCTTAAGCATGTGTGAAAGTTGTGTCAGATTTATGGGCCTGCCCAGTCAGCGACAAATGAGCCGCTTAATGGGCGTGCTCTGAGCTGTGTACCCCACTCCTCCCCACTCCTCCCCACTCCGTTGGCTGCATGCAATGTACAGCATGCAACATGCAACGTGCAACGTGCTATCCACGATCTCTAATTAACCGTGTAACCCGCCGCCGTTGAACTTATTCGAATTGTGGAAAATCTTCATTCGACTTAATTGCTGGGAATATTGAAAGGCTAAGCTCTCACAGTTTAAAAATCATTTAAGTTGCTTCAACGGGAGTCCCGATTTGATCCAAGCGATTTAATGATATATTTGGAAAATTTATAAGCCAATTATAATTATAATTTTAAATGTATTTATTTATTTATTAGTTTATTCATAAATTATTCAAGCGCAGAAACTGAGGGGATTTCAGAGCGCTTTGAATGCAAGGAAAATAATATTTAATTTTACATTCCTTTTACTTGATGTAAGGACATATGAATGTCTATAATATAAGGATATATCTTACATCTTTTTCTATATATATTTATATCCTTTTCTCTCTCTCTTTCTCTCTCTCTCTCCAATTGCAGCATTCAACACAACCAGAACAGCTCGGGCATGGGCTGCCGCAGCCGACGCGCGGATGGCGCTGCATCGCCGACGCCATCGGATAGCTCCGATTCGGATATATCATTGGGCACACACTCGCCGGTGCCGAGCAGCCTGCAGCTACAGCACAGTCCTGGCAGTATGTCCAATGGCGCCAACGAGGAGAGCCTTAGCGTGGATGATGACAAGCCGCGGGACTTGAGCAGTGGAATGCCCTCATCCACACCGCCGCAGCTGCCGTCAGCCTATGTGACGGGACCGGGAGCCGGCGCTGGAGGCTGTACGGGAGCCGGCGGTGCCCCAACGCTGCCCGCCTGTCTGCCACACTTCAAGCTGGACGCGGCCAGTAGCTTGTTCAACGCCGGATGCTACCTGCAAAGCTTTAGCAACCTGAAGGAGATATCCCAGCAGTTCCCCATACAGCCGATTGTCATCAGGCCGCATCCGCAGCTGCCGCAGCAGCTGGCACTGAATGGAGGTGCTGCAACTGCCCCGCATCTTCATCATCCCGCCTATGCGGCTGCGTATAGCGTAGAATGCGGAGCGGTGGCGCATCCGCCGCCGCCGAAGCTGCGCATCAATTCACCCGAGAAACTCAACTCAACGGCGGTGGCAGCAGCAGCGGCGGCAGTGGCCGCCTGTGCAGGCACTGGACACGAGAGCAACACCACCACCACCACCACAACGGGCTATCACCACAGCGCTCAGCTGCTGCACAGACCCTTCTCCACATCGCCCGATCTGAAGCACAGCGCTCCTGAGATCACATGATATCAGCGGGTCTCAGGCAAAGCCTTGCCCTAAGGGTTTCTCTGCACGGCATCCCCACGCGCACAACTCCAGCTCCAAGTCCAGCTCCAACTCCAGCTCCAACTCCAAGTCCAGCTCCAACTCCAAGTCCAGCTCCAGCTCCAAGTCCAGCTTCAACTCCAAGTCCTGCTCCAACTCCAAGTCCAGCTCCAACTCCAAGTCCAGCTCCAACTCCAAGTCCAGCTCCAACTCCAAGTCCAGCTCCAACTCCAAGTCCAGCTCCAACTCCAAGTCCAGCTCCAACTCAAAGTCCAGCTCCAACTCCAACTCCAAGTTCACATCCAACTCTCTCCAAACTCTCCAAGTCCAACTCTCCACTGCACTAAAGCCCAGCTATTCAAATTGTTTCAACTCCTAGCTTAAGTTACTCATAGTTAAGAATCTCTCCAATTGAGAGCTCCAGCGGCTCCCGATAGCAATAACATCATTTATCAACCAAACTCTCCTACTCCATCGTCAAGACGAACTCGAGGTAATGCAAAGACCTGGGCTAATCCTAAACATTTGTAGTGCACACTAAACGTGGCCACAGCCGCCACATCCGACGCCTCCAACTCCGGAAATTAATTGCAAAAAAAAAACAGGAAAACTGAAAAAGGAAAAAGAAAACTGAAAAATAAAATATAAAAAACTAAAAAACGTCGCACACTTTTCAAAGATAGAAATTTAAGATGTACCGCATATGAGAATCGAATTGGGAGAACTGAAGATTCAACCTCAGAATTACCAACTGCAAATTGTGAATTGAAATTGAATCCAAGTCCGAGTTTGAATTCGAATTCGAAATCGAAATTGAAATCCATGAAGTTTTTCATTCGAAATTTTCTGCGTGTGTGTACGTAATTGTAAATAGAGTTTAAGTATGCAAATCATAGAGCTTACGTATACATTTAGAATGCAATAAAAACTAAATGAAACAGTTAAGAATTTAAATCATTACCGAATATAAAAATGATCTTTTATTTTTGAATTTTTTTGGGAAATATTTTTCAAAAGGAAAAGCCCATAAACTGCACTTTTCTGCAGCCGCCAATGGCGGGCCTTAAGCTGGAAAGCAATAATATTATTATTTGTATTTTAATTAAAAAATCCAGCAAAATAATAATAAATTTGTAATATTTATAATATTTGAAAAATTGGAAAAATAATAATCTACCAGCTTTCCTCAGTTTTGCCTACTTCCCGCACATGTTTTTCTCTCAGTGCATTTTTTGTTAGCTTTGGGCTTGGTAAGGGATCTGCCATTCTTTGCCGTTGATATTTCCTCGATTATCTGTTATTTTGAAATAAAATATCAATTTCTGTGTAAACATCAACAAATACGGGGAATGGAAAATAGTATTCAAATATCAGCCAGAAGTCATCTTCAAAGAAAATAACAACAACAAAAGCCAAAAAAAAAATTAAAACAACAAAAATATCAGCAGCTCAGCAGAAACTGCCTTTTGGCAGTGGCAACGGCAACGGCAGCGGCAGAGGCAGAGGCAACAGCAGCGGTAACGGCGTCGGCGGCGTTACTGGCGCCAACGATGACATGTCCTACTTGAGTGGTTTACTTAGCTGCCTTATGAAAATATCCGTGCTGTGGGCAAACATACCTACACACACACAGAGAGAGGCACACATGTTAACAGATCGACCCTCTCACCCAGCCAGACCAAGATCAGCCAACAAAGATCCACAAAGATGACTCTCTGGACAGACACAGGCCACCAAAACTGACGCGTCACTGTCACTCACACACAAATGCAACGCATCATCATCGTCATTATGGGCTCAAAGAGTGCCCTGGGAAACATTTGGCCGGGATCGCGGCAGCAACGCCAACAGCAGCGGCAACGGCAGCACCAGCAGTGCCTCTGCACAGTTTTGTCTATATATTATACATATATATATTTATATATACATATCTGTATATATATAGAACTTACCTATATGCATATGCGATATAATCTGTAGCAGGCAGGCTGCAGTCGCGTCGCGCGTCTCGCGACTCAGATTCAAATTTTCAGATAGTGATTGCTTGGGGCGGGCAGGGGAGGCCTAGATGACTGACTAGTTGTATAAGTGCTTCCTTCTTACAACAATTTTCGGCTCAAATTACAAGGTGAGGCAGCCATGTGGAAGTTGTCAGTCAGTCAGACAGACAGTCAGCCATCCAGCCAGCCATCCAGCCAGCCATCCAGCCAGCCAGCCAGCCAGCCATCCAGCCAGCCAGCCAGCCAACCAGTCGACTTGTTGTTTGAGACACTTGAAAGCGCTGCAATTATCAGTAGCTGGCGCTCGTCTCCGTTACTTTGGCTGCCATATTGAGTATACGCCGCATTTTCAGTTAATTTTCGCCGCCTGCCATTCAATTGATGATTTTAGTTTTAGTTTCGGCGCCATCCTCTGTCGCCCGACAATCGACGTCCGTTCCCCTCCCTACCCCTCCTTCGACCACTTCTTACACTTCATCCGTCGCAACGTCATCGTCATCATTAAGCATGATGTGACATTTTTGACCTCCTTCCCCTGCCCCATCTCTTCCTTCCACCTTCTCTCCTCCTCTCCTCCTCGCTTGCTCTCCCACTCTTACTCAATGAACAGCCGTCGCCTTTGCAGCTCCAACAATCGATAGGCCCCAAGCTTCAATCTGGTTGCAATCGATAACCGCTTAAATCCACTCCAACTGCAAGCGATAGTTTTTGGTCATGTGCAGCTCCTGCACGTCACATTTAAAAGGGGGTGTGGCTGCAGTTGTGCACATATACGGATGGTTAGATAATGAGATACTTATACAGTTAATTTTAATTAGCTTTTTCCATTTTTCAACCGCACACAAAATGGCGTCTGGCTGTGCGTAATTAATTTTACACTCGTCTGTTGCAAGCGGCAACAGTTGCAATAACAATGCAACAGCAGCAGCAACAACAACAAACATTTCAAGTGACTTCCAAAGCCTGTCGAGCCTCTGCTCCTGTTTTTTTTTTTTTTTATTTACCAAAAATTAAGGAGTTTTCCGGCTCCCTGCGTTCCGTAGCCCTGAGATTCCTTACGTGCGACTTTTCTGGGTGGTTTTCACTTTCTATGTTTTTTTTTTTTTTATATTATTTTTATTTATTTATTTTTTTTTTTTTGACACGCATTTCTATTTACATATTTACAAGACGACTCAATTAGTTAAACCACAAAATGAAAAGCCGGGCTTCGCCTCGCAAAAGGTTTACATATATTTAAAATTGAATTTATGCACCCTCCACGGACGTAAAATGTTTCTGTCAATTTGCTTTAACGTTGCCCCAACTCCGGGTGCTGCCAACAGCCGTACAACTCCCCCGAGCTGAGCCCAAATGGCAGACAGTGGAGTGCACAAGGCATTTGATCGGACACTTAAGTTAGACATTTATAATTGCAGGTGTTTTTTTTTTTTCTGGGAAAACTCAAACTTCACTCCAAAGATCCTTGATATAAAAATTAAAAAAAAATTTACATTTTTTTACCTGAAAATATTTTGAGGTATGACATCAAAATATCTAACAAATTTCTGACAAATTGAGCTAATTATTTCAATTAAATAAAAATAGCTTTCATTTTCTAACCAAATTAATAAAATTTCAAATTATTATTTTTATTTATTTTATTTATTATATATTTAGATAAAAGAGACTAAAAAAAGTTTTCCCAAAATAAATTAAAATAAGTAAAAAACTGAAATTATTTTAAGCTTTCGCACATGTGGCCAATCTGGCCCACTGTGCCACACGTTGAACAATGGCAGCACAGACTCCGAGAACAAAAGTTTGCCTTGTCCGCTGCCACCCCCCCAGAAGGTCCCTCAAATAGAATCATTCGCGTTTACCACAATATGCGAGTAAGAGCTTCGGATGCTCAGATCTTGAAATCTTTTGACTGGCATTTGCTCACTTTTTGTCAGTGATGGGGAGGGGGGGAACCAAATGAACCCCATCATTAAGTGCGTAAATGTACTGTAAATAGACAAACGCGTTTTGAATAAAATTTACGGAACAGAAAGAGTTGCTCTTTGTGGGGGTGAATGGTCCCTGGGGCTACAAAAGGCGAGAGCAAGAGAGAGATAGTAAATGGTTGAGTGGGAGGGGGAAAGGGAGTGGGAGAGGTAACAAGGATGGCAATGCAAATTCCCTGGGCAAACAATAAACCCAGACAACCATATGCCCCATACCTCCGGCTAGACAGCATCTGTGCTCGGTCGGCGGTCAACAGGGCGTAGAATCAATAACTACTCGGAACTCCCGGATTAGATGGTCTGGAGTAGGAATTGTCGTACTGCTATGATAATTTGGCGTCACAAATTGAAGGAACTTTTGGCTTTGTCATAATATTTGCGGCGTTAAATGCGCAAGGCAAACACTCCACACATGTCGAAGTGAACCCTTTCAAGGGAGTTGGAGATCCGGAGCTGTAGCTGGAGTTCCGAAGCTGTAGCTGGAGTTCCGAAGCTGTAGCTGGAGTTCCGGGGCTGTAGCTGGAAGCTGGAGACGGATGCGACACGAGGCGAAACGATGCGCGTCCTAGCGAAAAGTTGGTGGTTGTCTTTGCAGTGTCCAGGGGCGTGTACTCATTAGCGCGCAGAGAGGGTCAGGGGGGACGGGGGTGGGCCACGGATAATTTGACACTTGTGTTAATTGTCATTGAGCATCGAAATCCACGTGAAATACGAGCGACAATCGGTGGAACGTAAGGGCCCATTGTTGCCATGTTGTCGCGTCTAATGAGATTGAGATTTAGATTGAAATTTCCCATTTCCCATTTCCCAGCCAACAAGGCAGAGATGTGCCCAAGGAGTCAGATTCGAGCGAAAGGTGCATCATCGGTACCAACGACGGGGGACGCGGGGAGGGGGAGGGCACACAAAAGGCAGTGACGAGGCGTCGATGCGTAATTCATAAAACCATTGAAAAGGCAAAAATACCTAAAAACCCAAGACCAGACACCTCTGGCCATGGCTGGATCTGGCTCTAGATGTGGCATTCATCTCCCTCCATCTCAGCTCTCTGATGCCGTCTTTGTCATCGTTGTCAGCAAAACAAAGGCGTTAGACATGGGGCGTGGCTGTTGTGGCTGCTGTGGCTGAACAGGAGTTTCGTGCTAAAGAGCCCTGCCGATGGTTCGCCCATTGCGGTTGTTCTTTGGGCAACTCCTCAGTTTCATTCCGATTCTTAATTCTCAGTTCTCAGTTCTCAGTTCTCATACTCATTTCATCCTCATCCTCATCCTCATCCTCATCCTCGTTCTCGTCCTCGTCCTTGTTCTCGTATTAACAAAAGCACTCAACAAACTGATTGAAACATTTCCGCTGTTTGTTATTGTTGCCAGAGCTCGTCTGGATTTAGAGATTTTTCGAAACGGATTAGAATCGGGACAAAACCAGGACACGCCACATGCCTAGACCCAGATCTTCTCCTGCCGATAGCTTCGGCAAATTGCAAATTGTTTATCCAGCTGCCCTTCATGCCTTCCCGTTCGCTTCTGCCCTTCCTCCTCTCTCTCTCTCTCCTCTCTCTGTCTTCCTGTCTCCTGCTCTCTCCGCTGCCCGCTGCCCCCCCTTTCATTATAAATTAGTTAGTTAGTTAAACGCTTGAACTTATACTAAATATCGGCCACTCAACTAATTTAACTAAATTGGCTTTGCAATTTAACAATTGCCGGAGCATCGAGTGCCCCGATCCCGTCCAGGGAACCCAACGATGATGATGATGCTCCACTGAGCTTTCCACTTGCCTATTGTCTGAGTTTTCAAAATTGAAAAATCGTATTAAATTACAGCACAAAGGCCAAAAACAAGAGATGCGCTCCAAAAGAAAATTGAAGTCAAATCTAAACCAGAAAAAAAAAAAAAATCAAATAAAATTGAAAAAACAATAATAAGTAGGAAGGATTTGTGTCAGAGACTCGACGAGAGGATACCCTATAATAATATGTATTACACATGCAGGATAAATCCAGTGATGGATAAGAACAAATTATAGAGTATCCTGAAACTATATGCCCAGTAATAGTCGCCTTGTATTAATATATTTTTTATACAGGATATATCCTTTGATGGATGAAAAACAATTGCAGGATATCCTGGAGCTATATGGCCAGTAATCGTGAGCTGTGCAGTCACCCTATAATAATATATTTTACATGCAGGATATATCCTTTGATGGATAAAAAAATAAATGTAGGATATCCTGGAGCTATATGTCCAGTAATCGTGAGCCTTTAATAATATATTTTATGTACAGAATTAATGAACTGATGGCTGGGAAGAAACTACAGGGTATCCCGTGACTATATGCCCAGGATTTGTTAGCTGTGCCGTCGCCGTCGCCCTCGATTGAATTATGAATTAATAAAGATGTTTGCCCGCAGGCGAGATTTGGGTTACATGTGGCAAGTTGACGGATGGTGGGTACTGGCCAGACCTTATGGAGATTGGGTGAGAGATGTACAACCCTCTGGGAAGTGTGTTGCCGTTTTGGCTTTTTGGATTTGGATTTGCACACAAATCCGTAACAGCAACAACAACAACTGGCAGCAACAGCAACAACAACAACAACTGGCAGCAACTTTCGATGTGTGTAACTTGAGGATGCACTTTTGGTGGCCCCTTTTATTGAAAGATAATTGGGTTCGGATCGGGGCAGACAACCATGAGGAGCGACGGTACGCAATGTGTGCCCAGAAAGAAAACCCAGGGAACTGAGAGAAACTCGCAATTCAATTGAGATTCAAATTTACTTAGTGGATACGTCCGGAAAACTGTAAGAATCAACTTATTGTGTTACAGTTGGGAATAAACATCAATGTGCGTCTGTGTGCGTGTGTGTGTGAGTATCCATGTATAAGTGTATGTGTATCTTTCGATAAACCACCACCACCACTGCCACCACTGCCACCACCATTTGCCAGTCATTATCATAATCAACAACTTGAACATACTTTTTGTCACCCGCAACAGACACGCCCCTCATCCACATCCACACTCACATCCACATCCTCATTTTCCTCCTCCTCCTTCGTCGTCTCCTTCCCCCTGGCATTAACGCTTTGACGTGTAAATGTTATCTCTTTTACAAATTAAGCCCGCAACATGGGTTCGGGTTGAGATTGGGATTGGGCTTGGGCTTGGGCTTGGACTTGGACTTGGGATTGGTATCGGGTTCGTTTTTTCTGGCAGATTTTTCACAGATCTATTAGTTACCCTCCCGTCCAGTCACCCTCGTCCCCCATTCCCAGCAAATGTTTAACAATTAAACGAAATTCGAACCTGCGGAACTGATGACTCAATGTATAGTGCGAACCCATGCCATGTGCATCTTCAAGGCATCCGCAAGGTCAGGATTAATCAGCAGTCAACTGGGAGTCACTGCCACATTTTAAATATTTATTTAGTTTAAATTTAACCTCTATTATTATAAATTAAAATAAATAAAGTAAATCAAATGAATCAAATGAGTCAAATAAATAAGCGCTTTATAAGAAAATTATTTAAATTATAAAAATATTAAAAAAAAATGTATAAAATATAATAATAAGATTTTTAAAAATATATAATAAATTTATAATAATTTATAAAATAATGATTATGTGAAAAAATTCAAAAAATATATCTAAAATATTTAATTAATATTTTATAAGTACATACATAATAAATATACAATAAATATAAATAAATACATAAATAAATAAATTAATAAAATATAATAATACTATTATAATAAACATAATAAATTTATAATAAATATGTATAGTAAATATTTTAAAAATATATGATAAATAATAATAAAAATAATAAAATAAAGTAATAAATAATTATAATTTATATATAATAAATTTACATTAAATACATTATTACTATTATAATAAATACATAATAAAGACATAACAAATATACAATAAATATATATAAATACATAAATAATTAAATATAAATCAATACATAAAATATAGTAATAGGATTATAATAAATATATAATGAATTTATAATATTTAAAAAATATATGATAAATAAATAATATACATATAATAATAATAATAAATATAAATAAATACAGATAAAATATATATAAAATATAACTAATACATAATAAATATACAACAAAGATCCTTAATTTCAAGTCATGAAATCCTCAAATGAAGTCCTCAAAATCTTAAAAAAAAAATTGTATCTCAAAGTCTTAGCTGTAATTGAATCTTCCATATGAAGAAGATATTTTTGGAATCTAACAAAAGTTTGTCATTCAAAGTACTGGCTACGGCAAGATCTAATCGGTTTAGGTTTAGACCCCACACACACACATTGACACACACACACACACTCGCATTAATCGGTGCACATGCCAAGCCAAAATATGATCCTATGGCCAGGAATGTTAAAGGCTTATGTCAAGCGCACACTTAGCTGCCTGCGAGGCAGCAGAAAACTCTAAAGTTCCAAAAAGATGATGAGAATGCGTTTGTGTGTGTGTATGCATATACATATACATATACATATACATATATATTGTAGACGATATCTGAAGCAAATCGGCTTAGGGACAAATAATCGCCGTTTGAAAATAAAAACAAGCGCATCATCGACACCAATCGAGCCCGTCGAGAAACCATAATAACAACAACAGAAACAACAGAAACAACAACAACAACAATTGCAATCTCTTCCAGCTCTACGCGCGCTCACCATGGCCTTCATGATGTTGTGGATGCCACAGATTTGATCGAAGCAACGAAGCCTCCGGCTGTCGCATGTATTTTCCATTTGTCGCCTCTAATGACATATTTAAAGGTGTTAATCGTCTCATTGGAACGTTGGCAGCGGATTTGTGAGGCATTGTTAAAGGCACACACACACACACACACACACATACACTTATATATGTATGTATGTGTGGCTAGCAATATCAGGGTAAATATTGATGTTGCGATTGTGCCTATTGATGCATTGACAATGGACTTTCCGTTCATTATCCACACCAAAGATCAGGCTCACGCTCTGTTGCTGCTGCTGGCATTGCTCGTCTTCCCCTCTCTCTCTCTCCCGCTCTAGCTCTGCTACCCCTGCCCTGCCCCTTATCGTTGTCAACTATTAGTTGCAGCCGCCGCATGGAATATGTCTATGAGATTCAGTCAATCGTGTTTGGCTTTATGGCGTATTATCCCCTCAAATCACAAACAAAACTGCAAACAAATTGCCGCTGCAAGTCCAAACATAGCACCTAGCTTAAGGCCAGCAACAACAAAAACAGCAACAACAAATATATAGGCTTATGACCAGGTCAGAAGCATTCGAGAAAATTGGCAAATGGCCTTCGTGCAAAACATTCATGGAAATGAGCCGAAAGGCGACGGCTTCCACTGCTTCCGCCGACATTGATACAGCGCTGTGAATGGTTTCTACTGTAACTATAATCTGACTATGGCAAAATCTCACACACACACACACACACAGGAACACAGTTTTGACGTTGACTGAGCGGATTTTGTTGCGATAATCTATATAATCCATAAAGACTGAAAGGCAAATCTGCGGTTTTCCACAAGCCACATTATTTTGACGATTAGAGACTATCACACATAAACATCTAACCAAATATAAATATATGTAAATATATATGTATATATATTTATATAAAATAACGGGGCTTATTGTTATTCCAAACTCTCAGCGCCAACTAATTACTCAGCAGATTGTTTTATACATTTTCTTGCTGCCCAAAAGGTTACATCCAAATTTCGAAATACGCATTTACGCAATCGTAAAATATGCTTCGTATATCCCACAGATGTATTTACATTACACACACACACACACACACACATGCATAGGTACACTGCCGCACACTAGTGTGTATTGCATATATATTTGATGCGCCTGCGCACTCGCTTATGTATATAAATAGAATAGCATTTGACGACATTTTAACCACTGTGCCTTTTGCTGTCCTCCCATTGGCTGCAACACAACGCACCAATGCGCGTTAAGCAAGTTGTACTGCTTGTAAGCAGTGCATGACAGAGTCTCTGTACTCTCCAGCTGTAAAGCAGCACACAGCGAGCAGTGCACTTTTCCCTCTGGGGAAATTTTTTATTGTCGATGGGAAAGTCTTTTACCGTTGCGTTTGATTTGAAGCGCTCTGTTAAAAATGTTTAGCTTAACATTTGATTAACAGTGGGCTGTAACTAGAGGAAGCCCTTGTGGTGTTTGTTTGAAACGAATTTTATTTTTAAAAAAAATTAACATGCCTTTTATTGTTGTTGCTATAATTATAATTACTAATTAAGTAAATGTTCTTGTTGTTGTTGTTGTTGTTGATTTTTGTTTCTGTATATTTGTTTTTGTTTTTGCTTTTATTTGCTTCCATTTTTAGCCATTGTGTTTAATAATAATAATAATAATTCTATTAAAAATTCAACATGAAAGTTCAGCTAAAAATTGCTCAATTGTTGCATTCAACGTTAAACGTTTTGATTTTGAAATTGCTTATCCCCCACCCCGCCTTTGCCTATTTGTATATATAACAATTTGATCGTATTCTAATTAACAAATGTGTACATGTGTGTGTGTGTGTGTGTGTGTTGTGTGTTTGTAAATGTTTAATAAAAACAACTCAAGACTATAATTAAATGATTATAATTAGAATTAAAATTATAATTAAGTGAACACAACAAACCATTTACATGAAATAATTGGCTAGATCAGAGCAATGCAGGGTATGGATATATGTGTGTGTGTGTGTTTGTGTGTGTAAGCGATTGTATGTGTGTGTATGTATAAAATATGCAAATGCTACAGGCCCTGCCAATAGTTGACTGTGCTAACAAATGAATAACAAATAAAATATATTCAATTAGTTTTTGTTTCGAGTTTTAGTTTATAACAATTATTTTTTAAAAGAAAACCAAAACATAATAGAAATTATTGTACAAATTATATCAAATAATATATAATATTTTCCTTCCTATTTTTGTATATTATATTTATTTATTTATTTTTTTTTTCTTTCTTTATTCTTGTTCCTTTCTTACTCTTCATTTAACGTACGTATAACAAATGTGATTTTCACTATCTCAACTCTAGAAATGTTTTTTCTTTGTGAACCTCATGGACGGATGTTTAATCTTTACATCTTTAAATCTTTAAATATTTAAATGTTTAAATCTTTAAATTTTTAAATCTTTAATTTGTAATTCTTTAAATGTTTAAATGTTTAAATGTTTAAATGTTTAAATCTGAAGTTAAATTGGCGCACAGCAACTCTCATTGAGGCTGCATACAACCCCCGAGTGAGGTTATGTCTCTCGTATATAACATATATATATTAAGGGATTGAGGGGAGGATAATGGATGCTTTGTGGTTCAATAGTGGGGGGAGTCTAAGGAAGTTCCACAATTTTGATTTTACACTAAAGTTAACTAGACTATTCGAATCAACAGTTAATCCACCTTCTTTCACTTTTTGTACAGTGTTTTATACGCAAACGTGTGCTCGTATCGTATATATAGGCATCTAAGGCATAGTTTTTATTTAAACAAATTACTCGTACTTAATTCTCATAATCATCATTTTCAACTTTTCATTTATGTTATTTTCTTTTTTTTTGCTTTTCTATTTTTTTTTTTATTCATTTTGTTACCGTTTATCCAATTATTTACAACAATTTCGTATCACATTTGCAATTGCATTTCGCATTGTTTTTTTGTTGTTTTTGTGTTTGTTTTTGTTTTTGTTTTTCTTTTTACATAAAAAGTTGTTTTTTCATTGCGTGTCGTTTGTTGTATGCAAACTTTTGAGCAGCACTGTGCGAATTTCCTAATTTTCATCTCCAAAAGAAAACTGTACGCTTTTCAAAAGCACAATTTTCCACAAATTCAATATAACATTTCATTTACTTTACTTTATTATTATTTAAAGTTCTTTAAGTTAGTTTAACTAAGAGCTAAGTAAAAGGTACGAGTATAATAATATATATATATACATATACATATACACATACATATACACATACATATACATATACATATATATATATTTATATATATATACAGTTCTATTCAATTTTTAAGTGTTTGCTTCCTCTCGCTAAGCTGAGTGTGTGTGTGTGGTGTGTGTGTGTGTGTGTGTGTTAGTGTATATATCCTGGCTATAGATTGTTTATATATTTTGTTATATCTGTGAATATATATTTTTATTTTTCTCTTTGCTGTAAACTTTGAAAAACATAACAAATTGAAAGCCCTTAGTTATGGTCATTTCTATGTGTGAGGAGAGTTTATGTTTATGTCTCTGTATGTGTGTGTGTGTGAGTGTGCATGTGGGTGTGTGAGTATATGGACAAAAGGTGCACATATATATTTTCCTTTGTATATATATAAAATGCCTAGTTAAAAACCTTGAGACGCCTTTGAGGCGACATTATTTTATTTAATATATATATATATTTTTTTCTTTTACTAAACTGACGTTTGGCTTACGTAACGTAATGTAACACGTCTTACGTAATACGTAAGCTAACCTGCCAGTTAAACTGGCTGGAAATTTATTGCCTTTTTTTTTTTAATATATTTTTGTTTTTTGTATCCTTACAAAATACACAAGACTATAGACTAAAATTGCATTATTAACACTACATAACAGGATTTTGGGGAAGGCGTTTTTCAACACTGTTTCTAGATCATCTCTAAATAATTATTATTATTATCCTCTTCCTAATAAAACTTTCCTTCTTCTTCTTCTTCTTCTCCTCCTTCTCCTTCTCTACTCATTGTTCTGTTGTTGTGTGGGATTAGGTAACTACGTAGCTCTCATATTTTTTAATTTGTTTTCTTTTGTTTCTTTTTTGATTTGTTTTGATTTTTTGTTTTTAATTATCATTAATCTATATACGATACGTACAATCGTTTAATCCTTTCCCCTCTCTCACTCTCTCACTCTCTCTCTCTCTCTGTCTGTCTGTCTCCTTCTATGTCATCCTCATCTTGAGCGAAATTTATATAATTATCATATCATATAATTATTTATATATTGGAAAACCTTTAGAAATTGGGTTCTTTAAGATGTCGGCAGGTCTCACTTGCCGACGAACTGTGGCTGCTATTGATGGCTTTTGCTGAGGAGATGTGAGTTGAACTCGTAGACATTGTTGAGCTGCTCGCCACAGATGTTGCACTTCCAGGGATTGCTCTCGCAGTGGCAGCCCTTATGAAGAAAGTATAGCGTCTCGTCGGGGAACTCAATGCCGCAAAAGTGGCAGGTGAGAATTTGCTTGCGATTCAGTAGAAGATCGCTCTCCTGGCCGGTCGATGTGATCGTTCCATTGCATATGGGCGTTGAGCTATTACCATTATGACTGGCATTGGGTGTGGTTGTGGTGCCGTTGTTGTTGTTGCCACCAGCAGATCCATTGCCACCATTGCTACCATTTATCATATTCTGTGGCATATTCTGCAGCTCATGCTCCAGCGGCGTCGCATTTCTCGTGATTCTGTTATTAGCCTTGGCGCAGATGCGACGCTTTAAATCCTCTCGCAGCAGCGATTTTAATGGTGAGACCTGAACAAAAAGGAACCAAAATATTAATTTTTATATATTTTAAATTGTTGTAAATAATTTTAAAATTCATAAATTCATTAATTCAAGAAAATATTGCAAGCTCTTCCTGCATTTCCAATTGCTTGCAGAGCGCAAGCTTGTGTTCTCTGTAAACTCAAAGCCTTAACAGAAAATGTATTTCTATTCTCACTGTTAGCCGATTGAATTAACAGAAATACCTTTAACAGTCCTTCGGGCTCTGTTAAATGTATCTTCTTATCGCTACTCGGGTTAGCATCTATTTTTACGTAAATTAAACTTATTTTCAAAATACCCACACATCCTTAAATCTACTCAAGGAAAGGAACACAGGATCTTACCTTAATAAGTGAGGTTATTCTGTTGTTGTTGTTGTTGTTGTTGTTGTTATTACTATTGTTGTTGTTAATATTGACGTTGTTGTTGTTGTTAGAAGAAAGTTCTGTATCGCTGCTAACTTCAGAGGAAGCACTGCCATTAATCGGCTCCTTTTTATCCACATCATCCTGAAGCGGCTCCTGGCAGGGATAAGACATGAGGATTGATTAGAATCTCATATATTTGGCCTGATCAGGTGTCAAAATTTACCTGCTTGATGGGTATCAGACTGATTGACGGCGTTATGTGATTCTCGTGATGATGATGGTGATGATGATGATGATTCAGGTGACTCTTGTGGCTGCCATTGCCGCTGCCTAGGCTGCTCGCTGTTGTGCTGGATGTGATGGGTGTTGCCTTTGTGTTGCAATCCATGGGCAGATCCTGTGGTGCTCCCAAGACCACTGGTGATTGCAGGAGCATCGCATGATCCTTGAGCTTATCACTGTTGCTGGTTGTATCCAAATCGTTGTTGTTGTTGTTGTTGTTGTTGTTGCTTATGTTGTTGTTATTAGTACTGCTGTTATTGTTGTTATTGTTGTTGTTGTTGTTGTTGTTGTTGTTGTTGTTGTTGCTCTGTAAGGCAGATTCACGCAAAACGCAAATCAGCTATGGGCTCATAAGCAAAGGGACTTGGAAATGGTAAATCGATTATAATGATTCCACTTACATTGAAGAGTTCCGTGTTTCCATTTTCATTGAGGGTCGAGATCTCCACGTGCGGCGTCAGGAAGTGCATGGGCGGCGTTGCGTTCTCCAGTGATCTCATGGACTCGCCGCTGTCGCTCTGATGACTGGCCGGTGGCGGCTGCTGCTGCTGTTGCTGAGGAATTGACGTCATTGGCGGCGGCACATAGCTGGCAGCCGCTGCTGCCGCCGCCGCGGAAGCCTGTGATTCGAGGGCCAAGAGCAGCGATGAGGTGCCACCCGGTCCGGGATTATCCAGATCGATGCCATGTCGATTAAAGAAATGAATGCGCAACGACTTCATGGAGCCGGCACGGTAGCTGCACAGTGGACACGTCTTGACGAGATCATGCTGGCCCACGTGCTCGTTCTGGAAGTGCGCTCGCATCGCAATCTGACGCTGGAAGCCGCGATTGCAGATGGGGCAGTGGTAGGGCAGCGTTTTGGTGTGCGTCGTAAAGTGCTCGGCCAGATGATCCTTGCGGAAGAAGCGTTTCTGGCAGACGCGACACTCATAGGGCTTGACGCCCGTGTGCCGCATCTTGTGGCGCCTCATATTGGCGCCATTTGAGAACTTCATGTTGCACACATCACACTCAAAGACTTTGCGCGATGCGCTGGCGCTACCGCTGCTGCCATTGCCCGCTGGCGAGGAGCTGGCCGATGAACTGGATCCATTGCTGCCACCACCGCCGCCACCACCACCACCACCTCCGCCGCCAGCGCCACCCATTTGATCCATGGCGTTATGCTTGCCGGTCTCCAAATGACTGACGCTCATATTTTCCGGCTCCTCGTGCTCCTCGCTCTTCAGACGCACTGCCGCCGCAGCTGCAGCCTGACCCGCCAGACACTGCACCACATGCAACAGCAACGACGCCCTCGAGCTGGTCTCAAAGTTATCGCAACGCTCGCACCGGAATGTCATTGGGGGCGAATGGGGCCCTGTGCTCAGATTCGTCGGTGTTGGCGTCGTTGCCAGCGAGCGCGGCTCCGGCTGCTCTGATTCCGATGCAGATGCGGCGGCTTCCTTAAGGCTCCGCAGCGCCATCGCATTGTGATGCAGCAGCGCTGCCCGTGTCGGTGTCATGTCCACAATTAAACTTGCAACATTTGTATCCTTCAAGGCCAGCTCCATGCTGCTGGCTGCTGTGCTGATCGCTTCGGCCATCTGGAAGAATCGGGTAAACTTTTAGGTTTCTCTCGAAGATTGGGAAACAATTTAAAGGAAGTTTTCAAATCCTAGGCTAAGTTGTGAGTTCAGAGATCCAAATTTAAGCCAAGTTAAAAAACATTTTCCAACTTTAATGAGAAATAAGAAATTGGGCCAAGAGACTGCGAGGTGCGGACTGAAGACAAGTTGGATACTCAGACTGACTGTCAATTGGCCAAGAATAAAACTAACAGCAGTTAAAATAATGACAACAACAACAGCAGCAAGAGAAACAACAACAACAACAACAACAAGCATAAGTTGGGCCTGGTAACCATTTTGGGCGGTCGCCACGTTGCAGCTGCCCCCAGCTGCTCCATCGCTCCGTTGCTCTGTTGCTCTATGAAAATACCAAAGTTATTGAGGCCAATTACTAGTTGGTCTTGCAGGTGGGCAAGTGTACATACACACACACACACACACACACACATATAGCTATGGCAAGTACTGTTCAAGATTTTTGAAGTTGAAATTCTAGAATTCGTTTTCAAATGATGCTTACTTAGGAATTGAGTCATTGACTTGTCAATAGGTCAAAGTTAGGATACGTGATTAGGCCAGCCACTGGCTGATACTAAGCTAAAACTAAAACTAAAACACAAACTAAAATAAAACCCAAAGATGTTTCCAATCACATCACATCCACCGATTATGTTCCCAATTTATGTATCGACCTTGAAATAGATGTTGTTTGTTGCATTAACATTAGTCAGATCACAAAAGCCAAGAGCCATGAACGATCATCATTATCTTGGTTTCCACTCTTGCACATACATATGCATATGTAAAGAGCACTAGTGTGTGTGTGTGTGTGTGTGCTTGGAGATGTGTCTGCATTCATCTCTGGGGCAGGTCATGCAAATTGAGGGCGAGTGGCATTTCATCATTTTTAAGGTAAAATCTGTGTCGCTGGGCCATCAACTTAGGCCTATTTCGAGCTACTTACACACACACACACACACACATATACATGCATACTCTCAAGCGGGCACATTTATGTAAATCATTTCATATACACTTTGGCGCCCTCAAAACCAAAAAGAAACATAACAGGTTTCATTTTATGCCCTTGCCAAGGGGGAGCATTACGACTTTCTAATCGCATATGTAACACCTTTAGCTTGATTGATCCTTGACATGATATATATGCAACTATATACATACATACATATATATATATATTACTATTATATATCCAATAGAAGATCAGCTTCCAGGCACATTTTCCTAGCCCACCAAAGGTATTTTTTTTTTTGGTTCAAAGATTCCCTTGATTTATCCGAAAACTCAGCTAATTATGAATCGCTTTTGGCCTTATGAAAGTTGGTGTAGTAGTTGTTGTTGTTGTTTTCTTGGCTTTATTAGTTGGCCAATAAAGTCATTGGGTCAAGTTTTAAGGTGCAACTGGGTCACATTTGATCTGGGCACCGCTGCCAGCATTGCCGGGGGTTGTCCCCCATTCGCAGTGTTTGCTCCCAATCCAAAAAAGAAAAGAGAACATAAAAAAAAATAAAAAATAAAAATAAAAAAAATAAAAAAAAAATAAAGAAAAATTACAACTTAAACTAAAAACCTATAACGCAAAATGAAAATATACTTAAAGCTCCTTTGCTTTTGCTTTTCTGTTAACAAAATGAGAGCACACACACACACACACACATGTATGTAAGTACAGAAACTCACACATGTACAGAACAGAGCAGAGACATAATTGGAACAGTTTGAGAGCCCTTAATGACGTCGACGCTAACTGCGACAGCGACAGCGACAGTGACTGTGACAGCGGCTGTGACTGTGACTGCGACTGCGACTGCGACTGCGACTGTGACGTTTAGCTGTAGGCCAAAAGTATCTTTTGCATAGCTTTAAACTGCTTAGCGCATTTATTCAAATTCAAAATTCAAAACTCAAAACTCAAAATTCCAAATTCCGAATCAATATCAAAAGCAAAAGCAAAATCAAAATCAAAATTAAGAGTTTATAGTTTATTTCATTTGATAAATCATTGGCATTGACCACTGGCCATTGGCCATTGGAAATGGCCTCTTTTGTTGGCTAAGGCATGGGTAATCGTATGCACGCATGGCACAAAAACTTCAAAATCAGTCAACATAAGACAATCAACACCACAATCCATACATATCCATATATCCATACATCCATACATCCATATATCCACATATCCATATCCATCCATATGCATAACATAACATATTTGACCTTAACAGCATTCGCCTACCGGTTTTCTAGTGGCATGTGGAGATGAGATGAGTCCCCCTTAGCGGACGCTCTTCTTTGCTCCTTTGGTTGCCCCCATTCGTAAGCTTTAAAAAATGAGTCAGTCGGTCGATCGGCAATTGGCTTTTGTTTTTGTTTTTGTTATTGTTTTTGTTGTTGCATCTGTTGTTATTGTTGCTTGTGTTGTTGTTATTCCTTTTAGCTTTCATCAGCCCGCAAATCAATGAACCATTCCCTAGTGCTCCCCAAACGCAGCCCCCAGCAAGACTGCGTTCGAATTCGATTCTAATTGGGTGTGCTTCTGCTTGTACTAGTATGTGTGTCTGAGTGTGTGTGTGACATGTGCTCCGAGAACCCAGCAAGAACAAACAAACAGGCACACGAGACGACGACGACAACAACAAGAACAACAACATCGACGTTGACGCGTTGAAACAAACCACTTTCCACGGTGACACACTTTTATGCTACGTGCTCTTTTGCTACTTTTGCTGGTGCTTTTATTACAGCGACGCCGGCAGCGACGCTACTCCCATAATAGAAAGTGGAACAGGAATTTCCCTCCCATCAATGCCAATGCGGTGGCAGAGACACAACAGCAGCAACAACATCAATGCCTATAACGACTTTGGTTGCTGTTGGTGCTACCGCGGCCGCTGTTGCTGTTGCTGTTGCTGTTGCTGCCGCTGTCGCAGCCGCTGCGGCGATGATTTCATTTTGGCTTGCAGCAGCGAGCGCCCGTCGTGCTCATTGCGAAACACTTGCCACGGCCAACAAGCAAATGGCAACAAGAAACACACACAAACACACGCAAACATACACACACACACACACACACACACAGAGGCCCATAGAAACCAGGCAAGCAGCAAGAAAAAAGGCGTAAAAAATAGTTCAGTTGGGGGCAGCGTCAAACAGTGCTCAGCTGAGTTACAAGAGCCAAGAGCCAAGAGCAAAAGAGAGCGCCTGAAAGGTGAGAGGAAGAATGGCGGAGAGAGTGGGAGGAGGAGAGTGCAAAATAAACCAAACCAAAGAGCGGTGAGAGTAACTTAAGTAAAAGCGTGCTCTATTCACTCGGGGAATCATGTGGACATGCGGCATGCATTTTTGTTTATGCTCTCTGCATTTTGTTTTTGTATTGCAGTTGTTCTTTTTCTTTATGATTCTTTATTTTATTGAATATTATTACGTGCAGAATCTATTAAATTCGGAATATGCTATCAATTTATTGATGCGCCAACTATTAATCCGCAAACTTGAACAAAAGGGTAATTGGCACAAAACTTTCTTATTGGTTTCTCATTGGCTGCTCATTGCACTAATTGCAGCCAGCAGCTCATATGAGCATTAAAACGGCGTAAATTAGTTTCTAATTTATGGCCAAGCTGTAGGCCCGTTTCATTTTGTTCAGTTTAATTCCGTCGAGCCTCGAACACACACACACACAAACACACACACACACACTCTTCGCTCTCTTTGGTAAGTGGCACTGGCTGGCGAACAATTTTTTTTGTGTTGACCTAATTATACGCTCATTTTGATTCACTTGATTTTCTCTGCTCACTCACACATACGAGACACAAATATAAACACAGGCGCACACACACACACACACACACACTCAAAACAGTTTCGTCACTGCGACGACAAGTGGAGCAGCAGCATTTTGTGGTGGCGGCAGTGACAGCGCATTGGGGCAGACGACGGCAACGGCGACCGCAATTCATTTTTTTTTTGTTTTATTTTATTTTATTTTATTTTATTTTTTTTTTATTTTTTGTGGTTATTGGGACGTACATTATTGGGCTTCCCATAGATATTTATTAATGTGGAAGTACTCACACGCAGTTTCGCACTCTATTAATATTTGTATCACTTTACGTTCTAGTTTACTGTTAGATGTTAATCATTAATTGTTATTATTTGTGGATTTGGATTGCATTTGTTTTGGGCCGCTTATTAAATGTGCTCCGAACACCTGCGTAGCGTTCCCACGAATTTCACTACGCGCGGATTCTTTGGATCAGTTCGTCGTCTCTTGCTTTGCATTGGATTCCGATTCCGATTCCGATTCCCCAACCCGAATCCAATACCGAATACAATGCCCGATGCCGATGCCGATGTCGATGCCGATGTCGATGCCGATGCCGATGCCGATTCCGTTTATTGGCGCTGGCGTCGACGACGCGCAGAGACGAACTGAAAGCCAAGCAAACTGCAATAGTTGGTGGAAGTACAAAATGTGTGTATGACAGCGACGGAGCGTCTCTACCGCGTCTCTGTCTTAGTTTCTGTTATGGTTTGGGACGGAAATGGCAGTGGCGTAGTCAAAGCTCCATTTAGTGAGGGGGCTAAGAACCTAACGGTTTCACTTTGGCCATGTGAAAGGCAACCAAAGTTGACTCCCAAAATGAGTTCCATTTACCATTGATGACACATCATTAGTGGCCTCCCCCCGGGTAACCTATGCCACTGTACAAAGATTTGCCAATCGTTGGTGCGCTCGAGCTCTCAGTCGCAGCCGCAGCAGCACCAGCAACAGCAACAGCAACAGCAACAGCAAAAGCAAAAACAACAACAACAACAACAAAGCCTGTAAAACCAACAACAAGACGCAACTGACTGGCGCAAGCAGCAGAATTTGAAATTAGGTCAACAGGTTTAGTTGCTTGTGGGCCTGAAGAGCGCTCTGCGACTGCGGTCTATGATAGTAACTATAATGTTGTTGTTGTTGTTGTTGTTGTTGTTATTGTTGTCGCTGCCATTGTTATTGTTTTTGTTGTTGATGTTTTTGCTTTTTTTTTGATTTTGTTGCCGAGTTTACCTACGACCTCGTACTGTCTCTACCATCCGGGCATCCACCGCGTCGCATCGCATCGCATCGCATCACATCGCATCGCATCACATCGCATCACATCCAACGCCAGCAACGACTTCGACTACGACGACGACAACGACGACGACGACGACGACGACGACGACGACGATGAGTGCGACGATGACGCCGACGCAATATGCGTTCGTTTATTGCACCACAGTTGCAGTTGCAGTTGCGGGTGTCAGGCATTTGGGTGGCATCGCATGCGGGGGAGTGATGCACAAATTGAGCTTTTGCACAGACACACACACACACACACACACACACATACAAGCGCATAGCACATTATACATAGAAACACGTACATGTGAATTGAGCACACGGCATGGTTAGAAGCAAATGAAGGAGGAAGAACTGATGGAGGAGAAGGTAAGGGAGGAAGTGGTGGAAGCAGAGGAAGCGGACAGAGCGGACGGAGTGGACGGAGCTAAGTTGCGCCCGTTTTTATTACACGCCATAGATCTTTTGCAAGCTCACACGTTGTTTGTGAGTGCAATAGTATGTGTGTGTGTATGTGTGTGTGTGTGTGTATTTGTATGAATGCGTGTGCTTTTTGGTAAAATGTGTGTGTCAGTCTATGCAAATTTTTGTTGCCTGCTGGTAATGTGTTAGTGCATGTGAGTGTGCGTGTGTGTGTGTGTGTGTGTGTGTGTGTGTGATAAACTGGGTGGCATGCACATGTACTGAAATGGAAACCCATATGCATCCAATAAGACCAACCAACATATATGTCCGTGCCTGTGTATGGGCTTCCAACTTGAATTTGTTTTCAATTCGTTGCGTTTTGTCCATGAGACCAGCAACATGAATTGCCACATACTTCTTGGTTGGTTTCTATGTCACAATCAAACACATATAAATACATGCATACAGATGCAAAAAGGCCAGAGAGATAGACAAAACGAAACACTCGTAATGACTGAGCCACAGAGCAAGCCGCAGCCATATCCACAGTCATAGCCACAGCCACAGCCACAATCATAGCCGCAACAGCAATAGCAGCACCTGCAAGCAGAGCAGAGCAAAGCAGCGCAGCGCAGCAGCCGTAGCCTCAGCCGCAGCAGATAATCCCAGTAGAAATTGAAACTGGCTGCGGCAAGTTTAGAAACTGGTATAGAAAAAAAAAAAAACAACATACTCATATAGAGGCAATCGACCTTGTAGGAGTATTTTGTCTTGGAGCGCGCGCACGCCCGTAACTGGGCCAACTGAGCGATTGCACTAAAATCAGGTGGGCGTGACGTAGGTAAATGTTGGCCAATGCATATCTGTATGTGTGTGCGTGTGAGCGTTGGTGTCACTCTATATTAGTGTGCGTATGTGTGTGTGTGTGTGTGTGTGTGTGGGAACATTTTGGAAAGCAAGAAGCAAAAGCAGCAGAGGCTGATATACCCTTGGGCATCGCATAATCCAAATTTTAAGTAATCTTTACATATAACTCACGCACACACATACAACCACAAATATTGAAAGTGCGTTTCGAAATGTTTTTAAATGCTTTAGAATATTTTTAAGTTCTTTTATTTAAATGTCTAAAATAGCCACATAAGTTTTCGCAAGAAGAAGAAGAAGAAGAAGAAAACGACAACAACAACAACAACAGCAACAACAACGCCTTCAACAACAATGGACAGTGATAGGCCTTGTATTTGTTCTTGTTACTGATTTTACCTTCAGCGCAGCTGGAAAATTTCGCAACAGTCTCCAAAAGGCGTTTGTATTTGGCAATTTTCGGATTTTGAAATACCACAAGGTGCATTCTAACAAGAAAATATACACACACACACACAAACACAGTCACTTACAGCACACAAACACTAACAACCATTAGGCAGTGTGTGCTCTCAACATTCACACACACACACACACACACACACACACTCATGCACATTCACTGCAATTCTTGGCTTGATTGTTTCTCAATGGAAGTGGTGGAAGTGTTTTTTTTTTTTTTTTTGGTTTGGTTGGATTAAGGGGGTCTTGCCGGACCGCGTAAGGTGCAGCAATAAGAAACTAACCTCCACTCTGCTCACCCGAGTAATTCGCGTGGAGCTCTTTAAGTATTTTGTAGTTGTTTCTGGAGCGAATACGAACGCAAAACAAAATTCAAAATTCAACGAAACGAAAGGGCAAGCGCAGCGAGCAAAAGTTAAAGCTTAAATAATAAACAACAATAATAATAATAAAGTAACGGACGCACACGCGTTGCCCACATCTGAATAGGCCAAAAGACGAAACAACACTGCCGATGCCGATGCCGCGACGGTCGCTCTATTGTTGAGTCTGCTGGTGGTACTGCTGCTGGTACTATAATCAGTGGTGGTGTTGCTAGTACTATTGGCTCTCTGTTGCAGTTTCAAGTCTGTCCCGCTTTAACTGCGCGCGCTCTGTAAACAAGTCGAAGCGATTTCGACGATTCCTCAAGGCCTACAGATTTAGGCCAAAATATTATGTACAACACCAATAGTGGCAGCTTGACTGTTGGCTCGGATCGGTTCGGAGTCAAGTCGGTTGGCAGCGAACGAGTTTTGCAGTAACAATTGGCCGTCTGCTGATTTTTTTCTTGCTCAAAATGCAATCGTTCTAATTGCGCAACTTCAGACCGCCATTGCGATGCAACGATGCAAAACTATTCTATTCAAATTTGCCGCCACTCTCCAAAATATAAGACCACGCAATCGTTATCGGTTCGTGCATTACAAGCTTTACAATTTATACAATTGTATTATATACTACAAATGCCAATAAGAACAACTGCATAGACCTTTTCTTTAATTCCATCTTTCACAACAGAAAAAGCTTCTTAAGTAAATATAATATTTTAACAGGCAGTTACTATCAACAAATTTGTAAGCCGGCTAAATAACTACAATTGCTAATAGTATTTAATTTTTAGTGTACAAACCGAAAAACATTCAGTTTATAAAAGAAATTTAATGAACATTCATAACAAAAAATATATAACATAAATAGAAATGTATTCAAAACATTTGTTTTCATTCATATTAATATATTATATTCTTATAATAAATTTATAGTCAATCGATAAGCTGCTGGTACTCGATATTTAAGCTTAAATGCGTTTAGCAACACTGTCTAAATATAAGTGCGTTCTCGCATTTGCAGGTACTGAGGTTTGCTCCGTGATGAAAATTTGTTTACACGTGGATAAATCGCGCAAAATATAAATATTTAGTGTAAATGTGTAGTATAAGTATAGGTGCATGTTTGTGCGGTGTTATTTCACTGAAAATTGGCAAATTTACAGCTTTTAAACGATTCTGAAAATTTAGTTTGACCCGCTGTCTAGAACCGCACTCAATATAATTGTACCCTCTCGTTGGTTTATATAAGAGTAAAAGGGTCAGCTAGTGTACTATTCGTAGAAATGGCGTCGAAGTGGTGCACATGGCTGAGTAGTCAGACAATGGCTGACTAACACACAAATATTTGACAATATTACTATTTATTAAAAAATATTATCTCACAATTTTGACAGCACAAAAAGATAGTGATTGTTGTTGTAAAGATTTAAGAAAGTGGGTGCTTGACATACTTCATTGTACACCATTTTGTCCGGTTTTTTGTTCTGCTTTGTGCACATTGTTCGGTTTCTTTTCCCTCACATACAGTGTTGTTAAATCTCTCTTGGTGTTTAGTGGTTGCTGATAAAAATGTAATTTTATAAAATAAAGATTATATGATCAATAAGAACTATTTAAGAGTGAATTAAAAATGCAATATTACGCATGAACATATTAAATATTTTATGGCATATGAATTGCTTATAAAGACCGATAAATTTGCAGCTCACAACACTAAATATAAACGCTGAATGCGTTGAAGTGAACGAGATGGCAATATTGTAGTTTTACGAAAGCCGAACACAAAGTAAGGTATAAAACCGAAGCGAAAAAGCCAAAAGAGTTTATAAATCAATTTTTTGTGTATGCAATAGCTGAGCAATTTATACTGCAATCAAGGTAGAAGTGCAAGTCCAATTTACTAAATATAAGTTAAATAATGCTTTTCAAATTGGCATAGTGATTATAATATAGATTCCAAAGTGATTTCTGAAGTGGTTTAGTTTTGGGCAAAAAAAAAAATATCACATCATAAATTATGGTGTGGTGACGGCGTTGGTGGCGGCAGCTGCTGGTTAACAATGAACGAATGTAGAGCTTTGTAAAAAAAAAAAGAAGCAAAGTAAAGAACATTGTTAATAAGAACGCGTAATGAAGTTATCCATTAATTCTGTAAATAAAACAGCATAAAAATGGGGATGTATACGCATAAAATTAAGACATATCTCATATTGAAATAATGAACTATTTGCGCAGCAACCCCGTTCCCTGTTCATCCTCATTGTGAGAAGGTGATCACGTTCAACTGCCCGCATCACGGCGTACCGCACCCTCCCCTATTACCTGTTTGCGAATACACACCCGCCTTGACGATGGCGTTGCTATTATTGCTTTTGTCTACTTCTTGCTTTATCCTTCCGTTCGTCTGCATTTCGTTTTTGTTATTTTGAATTTTTCTTGTTTTACAAAGCGTTCTACTTTGTTAGTGTAATGCGTGTGGTATCTTTTCGTGTATGCTTGCGTGCGTGCGTGTGTGTGGGTATGACTGATGTGTGTTTGTTCACGTTCTTTCTTTATTTCATTCTCTTTGATTAAATGTACATTGAACTCTTAGCTTGGCTGGCTATTATTTTATATTTTGTTGCCGTTTATTTCACACATGTTTTGATTCCCTTTTATGCTCATGACACTTTTAGCTTATATCTGCCGCTTAGCTTGAAAGATAATAAGCAACAAGAAAAAAAAAAAAAAATCCAAACCAATGGTGTCTATCCACGTTACAATTAGTCATGTTTTTGTTGCCAGTTATGTTTAAACCGATAATGTTTATTTAATGATGAAATCTATATTCGAAACTTTAGTAGGAAATATGAGAATCTAAGTAGTTGTAGGTAACCAATTTGTAAGACTTAATGTTACAAGTAGGCAATGCTGTTATCCAAAGTGCCAGTTCCGTTTTAGCTGTGAAAGTGTTAATATAAATTGTAACCTTGTGTGATATTTTATCAAAATCGGAAATCTAATTTCTATATTTGAAAATTTCCGATTTTAGCTAATTTGTATATACAGTGTACATAGAGATGAGCACACAACAAACTCGTTCAGGGGGCGGAGGCGGCGGCGGTCGTACTCAGAAAAAGTCAAATGCCGCTAATAGTGGAGGTGGAGGTGGCAACAGCAACAACAATGCCGGTGCCGTCACACATACCGCTACGGTTAATAAGAAAGCCGATGCGAATAAGACAGAGAAACCAGAGAAGGTACAACCGAAGGCAACCACGGAACAGTTACGAATTGCCCAGATAACCAATAGTAGCACAACAGAGGATCCGCAGATCAATGAAAAGGTCACCGTCTTACTTACAATGACCCAACGTTCTGAGGAGGAGGTTTGCTGCGCTCTGAATGAGTGCGATTATGATCTTCAGAGAGCAGCAAATTTCTTGATCGAAATATTACCACAGGTAATTTTTTAATATAAACTCTTGCATAGTTTTTAGTTTATTAACATTTGAATTTTGATATTAAATTCAGGGCGCCTTTGCCAAATACGAAAAGAAGCGCAAAAATAAGGCTGCAAACGCCGTTGCGGATGGCGCTGGCGGTGATGGTGAATGGACAGACAGCAATGCCAATGCGGACAGACGTGAAAAGTCGCGCAATCGGAGCGCCAACCGAGGTGGACGTGGCGGCACCGACAGTCGCGGCTGTAAGTTCTAAATTATAACTTCTATGTAATTGATTGATTAAGTATTAAATTTATAACAGGGCGTGGAAGAGAGGCCCGTGAGAACGAGCGCAACATTCGTGAGTCCCGTGGCGATCGGGGAGATGATCGTACGAACGACAATTATCGTGGTCAGCGTAACGGAGGGCGTGGTGGTCCCGGTGGCGGTGGAACCGGTGGTCGTGGCGGTTTTATGTCACGTCCAGGACGCGGCGGTGGTCGTATGGGCGGACGTAGTGGTGGACCTCGTACTGATCGTGGGTACGGTACACGTACCAATACGAACAATGACGACCATCACGAAGTCGAGCTCTGGGACAATACCATAGCTCAAAATGCTGAGAAACAACAGCAGCAACAAGGCCACGATGATGCCTGGGGCGACTGGAATAATGAAGAGTATGAAGGTTCGCTTAAAGACAGCAAAGTCTTTACCACGAGCAATCTTAACTCCCAGACAGTTGCCAGTGTGGTCAGTAGTGGAGGTGCTGTAACGGAAATTTCTGCTCCTCCGGGTCTTGAACATCATTCTCCGAGCAGCAGTGTGGCACAAGGATCTCATCTAAGTGCACTGGATGATAATAACAGTAGCACGGCTCCAACGCCAGCGGCAAACATTTCTAGTACATCTGGAACGACGCCACTGATGCAGTATAGCGCTGCGGTTAGTAATCCAGCACCACAGCTGCAATCTGTAAGCTCACCAAACAACGTCGTGGCAAATTCGTCACCATATGCTACTAGCGCTGCTACCGCCAGTGAGTCATACTTAAGTGTGTCCTCAGCAGCTGCAAACCTAATACAGCAGATGCACCAGCTGCAGCAGCAAAAACAACAACAAACGCCCATAAAGCCATCGGCAACACTTTCAGCGGAACAATCTCAGTATTTCAATTCGCTAACATCGCAGGCAACCAGTCCAACCGCGGCTGCGGCAGGCGCGCAACCTTCGATAGCCAATGTCTACGGAAACCAGAGCACCAGTTCAACGTCCCAATATACCGCAACACATGCAAATGTGTATGTCTCGACAACCGGTTCTAGTGTAGGAACACCCCCAAGTACCAACGATCAATCACAACAGGTACCGCAGGTGCGACGGGCACGTCTCAAACTACCACCACCGTCAAAGATACCAGCAAGTGCAGTTGAAATGCCCGGAGATAATGCATTGAATAATATAGGCTACTTGGATGTTCAATTTGGTGCAATGGATTTTGGAACGGACGAGAGTTTCGATGCTGCACCCGAAAAGTTCAATGCAGGAGTTAGCATCGAAAGTCAGCAGCAGCAACAGGATGACTACCAAACCAAATCACAACAGCAACAGGCAGCGCTCACTGCAGGTCTGCAAAGTACACAAATTGTGAGTAAGAACGCTTATAGTTCATTGGTCTGCTTTGATTTTATTATCTAAGATCAAGGACACCAATCCTTTTGTTTTTTGTGCACGATGTCAATACTAAAATGATTTTTTAGTTACAGGGTGATTCTTTGAGTGCAACTGGGTATGCAGCGCGTTCAACGTCCCAACAACAAAGTGGAAATGCTCTGGATCAACTAGCCAAGAGCGATCCCTATGGACAGACAAGCAGTGCTAACAATGGCACAGCGGCGTATCCGAATGCGTATCAAAGCAGCACCGCTAGTAAATCAAATAGTGCCTATCAGACATCTGCATCCGTGCAGGGCTATAACAGTTCAAGTTATACAAATGTACAGTCCTCGGTGGCCAATAGCTATCAGCCGTCAACATACGCCAGCTACCAGCCAAACGCGGTGAACTCCTATCAACAACAACAGACAAGTGCAGGAGCGCAAAGTGCGACGAGCAACGTTGCGGGCAACAGCGCAGCAACACAAAACATTCCGATCAGCGGCAGTAGTGCACAAAACAGTTCAAGGTAAGGGTGCAGTTTCTTGACTCATTCCTTTATTTGCGATTTGGTTTGTTGTTTCGCTTATTGCTATAAACCCGATATTTGCCCATTATTTCCTATTAACCCCCCCCCCTGAACAGCTTGAAAAGTTTATTTTGTTAATTTGTTTCCGTTAACGTTCTTCTTTCTTCTAACTCCTCCGCCCACTCCAAATATTTAAACCTGCCAACTCCGCAACTCACACAAACGCAATAATAACAATAGCGCGAATGCGAGCTCCGCCTATCTCACATCGGGATATTCGACACCACAAAGTGCTTACCAGTCCACCCAAAGTGTTTATGGCAGCACTGGTCTCTCCAATAGTTCCGGGTATGTATACCATATGTCCACCTTTTACTCGCTATCAAATTGATCGATGACACACCAGATATATGGAATTATAATTGCATGTTTAGTTTTTTGTTTACACGATGAAAGTCTTGATACGAGGACAATTTAGATTTAAGTATCAGACTGTGTGAAAGTTTTAAAGAAAATGAAATTTTTTGTATGCATGTTCCATGGAATAACAAAAGTCTTGTCTATACTCAATATATATAATATATATAAATAGACATATTATATATACATATGATGTATGTTGATTTCTATGTTTTGTTTGTGTTTTGTTTGATTCCTTTGCTTGGAAACGCATTCAGATTTGCTGGCAGTGCAAACAATTCGTCCTCGCAGTATGGTAACTTTAGTGCAAGTGCAAAGCTTAAGGATACGGCAACAGCCGGAGCACAAACACACTACGACAGGTAAGAAAGTAATTGAAATGAATGCATTCACCCACACTCATACCACCCCCCCTTTTTGTACTGCCTAAGAATTAATCATTAACTCATACCACAGTTAGCCAAGAAAACAATGATTTTTTAATGTAATATCTTCTTTGATAGTGTCTCCACGAGCAGTGGTGTAAGCAGCAGCAGTGCAAGCACTGGAAATAGTGTCACAGGTGCAGTTAGTGGTGCAACAGGTGCGAACCCTGCAGTGGTTTCAAATGGTAATATTAGTATGATTTAACTTTTATTCGAGGCAACCCACACTTATAAACTGTTCTTTGTACCTTACAGCTACTAACAGTGTGAGTGGCACGAGCTCCGCCAGTAGTGTATCAACTGGTGGCAACAGCAGCAGCAGTAATGTGGTAACATCCAACACCCAGAGTGGCAGTTCAATGGCGGGCGTAAGTAGCGGCAGTGTTGCCGGCGGAAGTGTGTCCAATGTTGGAGGTGTCGGAGTTGGAAGTGGTAGCAACACCAGCTCTGCGACAGCCGTTGCCCAAACAGCGACAGGCACATCAGCGGTTCTTGCTTCGCTGACCAATAAAAACAGCAGCAGTAGCAACAGCAGCGGTAGCGGCGGAAATGGTAGCGGTGCTACAACCGGCAGTGTCGGAGCAGGCGTCAACAGCAGCTCAACTGGTGCTGGTGGTGCTGGTAGTGGTGGTGGCAGTGGCGGCTCCAGCAGCGGCTTGGTGCCTACCAACATCCAAATGGTTAGTCAATATATTCAGACTGGATTGCCGTACTATCAGCAACAAGTTTATTCCTACGAGGAATTACAAATGATGCAACAGAGAGTGCCACATGTGGTGAGTTCATGGAGAAAAGCAAAATGCAAAATGCAAAAAAAAAAAAAAAAAAATTTAAACAAACAACAAAAGCAAATACCAACCCAACAACAATTCAACGCAGCAAAACATTCAAATTACAATTCGAAAAATTCTAAAATTCAAATTTGCCAAAAACAAAAAAAAAAATCTAAAATCATATCAAAATTTTCATTTACATTTATCACAAAATCGTATTAGATAAAATAATGAAGATATGTACACATTTCAATATGTTTCCTGTGCATTCCCTTCTTGGCTCACATACGCTGCAGCTGTAAATACTTCCCAGTGTGCATTTTCAATGTTTTAACAAAAAAAAAAAAAAAAACAAAAAAAAAAAAATATTTAAATTAACGTACCGTCTGTGTTGTTGTCTGTCCTATGTGTGTTTATGCCTGTGTGTATCTTCTTGTAAATAATGACAAAATTTTACCACATTGCACTTAATCGTTATTGTAACCCTCATCATTTTATACTTCCGTCCACCATTCCACCGAGTTAATCCTTCAATCCTTAATTGTTTTTGTTTACACATAAAATTCATGCTTCGCCCGAATAGTTATACAGGGTATTAAATATTAAAATCAAAAAAAAAAAAAAGAAAAAAAATTTCAATTCAAAATTTGCATTAATTTTTTAAGCTTTATTAACAAGAAAAGAAATATTTCAATGTCGCCCACACCAATGGATGAGATTAAACTATTTCCACCGCATCCTCTCCACTCCACGCTCATTATTATTATCATCATTATCATTACGATAAGTCATTATCATTATCCAAGATCATAACCTACCATTAAAATTTCATTACTAATCAGTTTATTTGTTTCTTAACTGTCAAATGTAGTAATAATAATAACTTAATATTTCTTTAATATATCTTTATTAGCATCTCATTTGTGTTGTAACATTTGTTATTTCTTGGCAATGATTATCCTTAATCCATTATCGCAGCTTTATTTCATAGCGACTGCTGCATCATGTCGTAATTTATTTTTTAACTTGTAAACTACTCGTTTCCAGCAAGGATACTACGATCTTAACTACACGTCCACCGGCCTGGGCGCTGGTCGAGACAATCTGGGATCTGTGGCTTACTCAACCATGACTGATGGACGCTTTACGCGCACTGACAATAACTCCAGTCCTGTAAGTAATGTAAGTAATGAGGAAACGGTAAATGCATGCCCGATTATTGATAGTTTTTAAAATTTATAAATATTTCTTGGTAAATTTTTATAGTTTATAAATATTTCTTGGTAATTTTTATAATTTATAAATATTTCAAATGTTGCTTGTATTTTAATGCAGGTTTCAAGCACAATGTCGCAACAAGCTGGCTCAAGTGCACCCATGCTGAATGTTCCTTATGCATATTTCTATGGTGGCAATGTTATGCCCGGCGGTTTCCAGTACGGCACTCCTACTATTTACCAAGTAAATTATAAATACATTTAGTTTTTTGTATTATCGCACTAAATGAAAACTCTATAATTTAGCAACAAATACCGGCGGCTAATACAGCATCTGGTGGTCAGTTCCCAAAACCTTCATACAGCGCTGGTTATGGCTCCACCAGTTACGATACTCTATCACAAACCACTCAGGATTATAGCAAGGGCGGTTACTCGTCCAATGTTAACCAGCAAAGTAAAACACAAACTGTTTCCAACCAGCCACAAGCAGGCACTGGATCTGATCTGACATCGTCCATGTATGGCAAGAATCATGTAGCTTTGAACAAAGTAAACGTAAGTTGAATTTGATACCACCAATAATCGCATATAACTTAAATCAGATAATTAATATATATATATGTATATTTATTTATTTTATATAGTCGTACGAAAAACAAAGTTTCCACTCGGGCACACCGCCACCATTCAACATGGCCAATACACAGACAGCTGGAGGCACCTCGGCCCAAGCCTATGGAATGTATCTGCCCATGCCAGCAGCTGGACATCACAACATGATACATCAGCCCATACATCAGGTAGAGTACAAATCAGTTCAAAAGCATTATATACTACGTCAAGAACAAAACATGCAAGATGGATATGAATATGAGCATCAAATTCAAAAGCTGAGTGATAAAATTAGCTCTAAATATAAAGATGACTGTATTCAAATGCCCGATTTCAAACAGGGAAAAAATGATAGCAACTATGTTGAAGAAGATGTCAGTGACCTTACATTTTTTGCAGAATGATCAGAATTATTAATGCGACAATGTAATGCATTTTGGAAAGCTATCAAAATTCAAAATTCATTCATACATATACACAATCGGCACATCTACACACTGCATACCATCTATAGATATATAAATATATATATCTATACATAAACACACAACTAAACCAACAACAACACATAAATATTCCCTCCAACCCTTTCTGCATCCATCCAGACAGCATACTAACAAAAAAAAATACGTTACCACACAGACACACACACACACTCACAGACGCATTATAATAACCGCATGAGCATAAACACTCCCTCCAATAGAACAAAACTCACAATTCAAAAAAGAAAAAAAATATTTTTAACTCCTCCACAGTTTGGCATGATTCATTTTTATTTTGATCCTTCAATAATCTCATCCAAATTTTTGTGTTAATTTATGTTTTTATATTTTCTTAATCTGTTTTTCTAACACTTGTAGTATTTGTGCTGTTATTGCTATTGTATCTTGCAGTGTAACCAATAAAAATCACCCCTTCCCAGCCATATCTTTATTTTTATACACTGCGCCTTCCACCATCGCATAATTCTGAAATCATTTTTCATTCTCTAAATTTGATCCAAAAGAGATTTCCAAAGGCTTTAATATTAATTTGGTCCATGAGTTTTACGTTTTTCAGATCTATAACTATAATATCTAACCCTCTTTAAGATTTGTAGCTAACAAACAAACTATATAAATAAAATACTTTGAACGCACTTTGTCATTGAGCTAGAGTTACGTCCTACACACAATTTAAGAGCTTTTGAGGATATATTATATATTTAATCTATATAAAGTAAGCATATACCATAATAGTTAGTTGTAGTTGAAGTCAATTTAGTTAGATATGCGGGAAAAGCATGAAATTGTTCGATTTGTTGACTTTGTTCTTTATAATTTCTTTTAATTTTTTTATGGGACTACATTAGATGGACGGCAGGATTCATAGCTCATCCCGCCGGGTAAGTTTCTTTTGCTCTTTGTTGTTCTTGTAACTAGTGGACAATAATATATTTTAATCAATTATTTTCTCATCAATATTCTATTTATTCTGAATGCATGTAAATATATTTGATATATTTATTAAATAAATAAATATATATATATGTGTATATATATATCATGTATATATGTATATATGTATATATGTATAATTATAAACACCCTAACATATTTCATGCACGCACATGCAACTACTAAACCAGATACATCATTGTAGCATATCCCAAATTCCATAGTAAATATTATTTAGTTTGGCTTAGAAATCATTTTACACAGTTTTGAAATTGGTAGAAGAAAAAAAAAATTGGAAATTTTATACATATAAAGAAGGGGTTAATCAGAATTATTGCCCATACATAACACTCGACATATACTCCAAACAAATTCTTAGACATAAATCCATCTGTATATCATTTCTTTATGCTAACCAAGATTTATTTTTATATGTGTATATGGACCAGTGTAATGCCCAATGTATTGAAAAGTATATGTGTGTGAAATATATATATTCTATGTATATATACGTATGCTATGTATATATATGTAAAAATATATATAATATATGTTTTTTTTTTCATATTGAATCATTTCAAATCGAAATTGCTAAATTTTTATATTGCTTGTTTGGGGATATTGCTTTTACAGGACTCAAACAGCGCCGGTCAACGTCAGCAGTCAAACAGCCAGTCAAAGTCGGCCGGCAAACCGAGCTACCCGACCTCGTATTGGACCGGACAGAACTAGCTTCCGGAGAAGACCATTTGGCACCCACTGCAGATAACGTTGCAGCCGAGTGCTGGTCGTACAAGCGATTTTTATACTCTTCGCAGTACTTTCAACACCCTTACAACATCAACAGCAGCAACAACATTAACAACTATAGCAACAAGAACTACAACTGCAACATCGGATACAAAAGCCATTCACTTTTATAACATCAGTCAGATTGCGTTGCCTGTAACAAATACAACATCAACTAAATTGTCTATAACACCTATACCCACACCAATTCCAGCTCCAACAAAAGCTACAAATCAACTATTAATGCTTGTTAAGGAAAAGCAGCAACTGCAGCAGCAGCAGCAGGAGCAGCAGCAGCAGCAGCAGCAGCAGCAAGAGGAACAAGAGCAACAAGAGCAGCAAGAGCAGCAGCAACTTGAGCAGGAACAACATCAGCATCAAGAACAGCCACTATCGCATAGCAAATCTGATCAATATCTAAAAAATGAAACAATAAACGAGGATAATAGTTCGGATAATGATAATGATGATTATCTTATATATGAGGATGAAAGATCATATTTTACTTAATAAGAAAAATGTTTTTACTACGAACGCACTGCAAGGCGTCATTGGAATGCCTCTGCTACGCTGCCGCCTTTTCCTTTAACGTAATCAATAGAATGTTTCGGGAGTGCAATTCTCTGCAAATTTATAAAGTATACAAATCCTTTACACCACGCCCCCAAGTAAACAAACAAACGTAAAGAAAACAAAAAATATATAAAAATAAAAATAATAAAATACAAATGTAACACACCAAACAACCAAAACAAAAAAATGAATACAACACTCATACACACAAAACATACATACAGCCAACATCTACATATACATTATAAACTATACCAAGTACCATTTTTCACATAGCATACAAATAATTTACAAAGATAAAAGATAACAATTATTAAATATTAAAGGCGTAAAACGATTTAACAGATTTTTAAGCATAAGATGAAACAAATACAAACGTAACGTGAATGAAAAACACAAGAAAAATTTAATTATTGTAATCGGTTTAAACTTATGTGTATTGTATAATTATAACCTTAATATTTAAATTAAATACAAGAGAAGAAGATAAAGATACGATTAAATCCAAACAAATGCAAAAACTCACTGTCTTTTCTTTCTACCCAAGAATTTAATGTCTGATGGTACTTTTTGTACGTTAAAAATACATTCAGATCCAAATTAACAATCAAGAGTCAAGAGTAACAAATAACAATTTATTATACCTGAACATATGATAACATTTATTATTGTTAGTTACATATTTATCCCCAGGAGAACAAATCTATATAAGCAGCATCTTTCGCACACAAAAAGTGGATTGCGTTTTAGTTGACAATGCAATTTACTGCAGCGAGTATGATGGAAGTAGAACAAGTGGATCGTATCTTATATGGCAGTGGATCGAAGCTCAATGCGTTTTTAAGAATGATTCGTAAAGATTTTGAAGAGGAAGAGAGAAGAGAAGAAGAGGTTGAAGGATCGTATCTCAGATAGATTTATAAATGCTAAAATTACAAACATTTTAAAATTGCATAGATCTTATTTATTTTGATTTTATATAATTTTATATCTTATTAACATTTAAGTATGTATGTAATGTAATTGTAAATGTTTCAGCTTTTTTGTTTGATTTTTAGTTAGCAGCTCGTCACGTAAACACAATTTTTTAAAAAGTGTACTTATAGAGTAGAAACAAGGCGTAGCATTTTATCTTTATTTATATTGTGAAGGGATTTAGACAAACTTAGTATTTACATTAATTTAGTATAATTTTTATAACTTGTATTGATTATTGGCTATGAAGAAGCTTATTAAAATCTGCATAGGCGGACTCCAGGTCAAATAGAAATTGGCGAACCTGCGCCTCGGTCAGTTCATCGGATGCCTGCATTTCGTTCAACGTACCTAGCCATTTGTCAACCTTTTGTTTGGCGTCAAAATCCTCCGGAATAAGGGACAAACGATTCATGTTATCAGCCAGATCTTTGACATCTGGTTGCAATGCATCCATTGTGTTAATTTGAAGGCGCAACTTATCCATAATGGTAATAAATAATGAAACAATTTCTGCAATACATTTAGAAGTGTTGCCCTTGTCATCACGTATGGTAATTGGTCGATCCTCACGTATGCGTTCCAATGCGGCCGGACAGTCAAGTCGGAACTTTTTGACAAATGTGTCTACCGTTGGAAACTCTTCACATTGAACTTGCTTAAATGCAATTTTGTATTGCACTAAATGCTTGGAGCAGGCCGCTGTGTATTCTTGTGGTGTAATGCAGTCCCAAATGTACGCTTTTTCCAACTGTTGTATTGTGTTTATTATGGCGTACAAATCAGCCATATTATCGTACCTCTCACGTTCACGCGCATTTCGGAACAGTCTCACCTCCTCATAGAGTTCAGGACTTTGTTCCTGCATCGTTAATTTTAAATAATTAAATTAAACAAAATGAATCAATTTATGGAAAACCAAATAATAAGTATGACGAAGTACGATTACAATGATTAATGTCGAAATTATATATCATTTACTATCGAAAATATAAGAGTTACATTTCGTTTATATATCGATATTTAATTAAAATGCCGCCAACCGACTATAAATTTTGAAAAAATGTCCAGTATACATATAAATATAAGTTTGGATTTTTCATTGATTAATTTCGTCGCTTTCTAATAATCTTGTATTTTTGGTGTAGTGAGTGTCACTAATCAAATTGTACAAATTTATCTTATCAGTAAAGATTACTTCCGATTAATTAGGAAAATTCAAATTGCTAAGCAGTAGAGATAAACAACTATATTAAAATACCATTGAGATAAGGACACAAACTTAAGTACGCGATTGAACTGAACTGCAACTTATCCCAATCACAAATAAATAATATTTTATAGCCCGCGTATCAGTACATATCTGTACAATTAACTTGGGTTAAATGTATTTTCCATTTGGTAAAAATATTTGCCGCTTACAGAAATTAGTTTGTTTCTAGCAAGCAATTGAATTATACTGTTCTGTGGATTTCATTAGTGTCTTTAATAGTTTTCCAATGGGTGACCTGCAAACTGTAAGTTTATTAAAAAATCATATATATTTTGATTTTAAATGTATAGTTTTATTATAAAGATCGCACGCCTAAAATAATTAAGCAAGTTATTTACGTCATATCAAAATAGGTATACCTGTATGAAACGTATTAAATAATCAATTGCAAATTGCGAAGTATAAGTACTTAGAAAATCTCGACAATATAATCATTAAGCTCTTTTTGGTACAAAGGTTTAAAACGGCACTGCCTGTTCCATTAGCTTATAGCCTTGCCCTGAGTAACTACGTGGTGGGTACAATACAAAAAGACCCAATTGCATTAATGACAACACACAGCCAAGAAAATTGGGTATCTAAATAAAAATAAGGAAGTTTTTTAAAATTATGTTTTTCGTACATAATAGTTTTAACTATCGTTACCTGTATAAATGAGTCCGATATAAGAATACCGTAAATAAGCCATTGCAAGCTTACTATGAAAGATGTGGCAATTAGGGGAAGTGGTAAACTCTCAGAGTTTTTTACTCTTATCACATGAACAAGCGACGTTAACGGCGCAGCAAAAAAACACACGGTGACAACGCAGCACACAAGACCTAAAAATATCAATTAGTTATGACGTACACATACATTTCAAAAAACATACTCACCTGTAATTTGAATTACCTGATCCAGTTCCTCGAGCATTATATTAGTATAAACAATTACACTTATAATTATGGCCAAAACCAGAGCAAATTGCTTAAGATAAAGACGCTTATTGACAGTGAACACATAGTAAACAATAGTATAAATTAAAAAAAGTGAGGAGCCTATTAAATTGACCATCACAATGCTCTGCTCATTTGTTAAGACTCCATAGCGCATCCAAAAACTGCACCTGCATAAATAAAAAAAACATTTATCATGTCAAAGTAAACATTGTCTACGTCGACAATTTTGATTTTATACTAACGACAGGAATCCACATACAAATGGTACGCCAGAGGAATCACCAGTACTCTTCTTTTGAATATATTTCCGGCAAATTACCCTATTTCAAATACAAATATTTTATCAAATTAATTTGTTAATTGCATTAACCACAAAGATTTTTTGCTTACGCTCCAGATAAAAACTGGAAAACGGTGCTGATGACAGCGGTTGTTGATAATAACGACTCGTACGCCGGCATCTTAGTAGTTCATAAATATAACTTTCTAAACGTCGTCTAAATATTTTATTAACTTATAAGTTTCTATTATTAATAATACTGGCCAACTAGCAATAGCCGCTAAAAGTCAACAACTGAATCCAAACAGCTGGCAAAACAACTAGAGCTGTCACATCGCAATTGCAGTACATCGCTTCCGATAAGTTCAAAACATCGATAAATATGTAGGAAAGCTTTTAAAATATTTTTTTGCCAGTTTATAGCAAAGAGAATCTATAAATTCTCTTTGTTGCGGTAAAGTAAAAACAAACACAAATTAAAGGGGAACGCGTATTTTTTTTTGTTATGTTCCGAGATATGCGATCAATTGAGCATATTTTGATTTGATCCCTGTTCTGTTTACATTTTTATTTCCATTAATCCTTTTTATTAAAAAATAAAAATAATAAAAATTTAATATACAACTTATATTGTCTTCTGAGATTGTTTTAATATAATCTTATCCGTTTGTTACGATCATATAATGATTAATGTTCAATAAATAAGACCTATACAAGTATATTTGTTAACAATTTATTCCCACTCAGTTACATTCACATATGCTTGGATTACCGTCAGAACTTATTCTGCTAAAAAGTAATTTATTTAATCATTTTAAAATGAGAACAAGCAAAACCATGCAAACACACAAAATAAAACAACAAATCCAAACATTCTGTCCCCTCACAAAAGCTTATCGTTTTACACTCTCTCTCTCTCGTCTCTCTTTGTATTTGTATTTTCGCATTCTCTCGACTTATTTGATTTAAATAAATGCTCTTTTTATATTACCAAAAGTAGTCTGTAACAGTCGTCGGACGACGACAGAAGCTTCACGGTTTGCAATTTAAGTATTATAATAATGTTTAAAGTAATTTACCAATTCTGTTAAACAATTTACGCTTGTGTTTAAATATAAATGACACGCATTTAGATTTTCGTACTTGTGTTTGTGTTATACAACACTAACAAGCCGGCAAAAGAAAAGGTGAAAAGAACATAAATACTGCTCACTATTAAAAGCCGCACGTGTGTTGTAAGCAATTTTCGAAGTGAAGTTAAATATTTTACGTTTATAAAAGTGCCTGTCCAATCCATAAAATGGCCCACAATTCTAACGCCGAGGCTGAACACCTAAATCCGACTTTTAAGGTGGAAATATTAACGCAACAAACGGATTCAAATCAGGTAAGCTGTGCTCCCAGTACCCAATTTACTTCTGCAGTCTCGTTCTGCTCTCTTCCTTCCTTTCTACACTACACAGTCTGGCGGTTTATTTACAATGCAAGGTCGTTGACCCACTCACTGTTTACAACTCAACTACGACAAAAACAACAGCAACAACAACAACACAAAAAAAACAGTTTAATAACATATTTGTTGTCATTCACTTGAAACTGTTTACCAGGCCATATGTTTATTTTGTTCTTTAATTATAATCATAAAGATTGAAAGAACTGCAATATACTGTCAAAATTAGTCTAAAATGAAAGGCTTACATAAATTACAAACATATGTTCCTTACAGTTCACCAAATGGAGATATCATTTATTTAGTTTCCTGCCCTATGCAGCAGAACTGATATATTCAGAAGCGTGTCATTTATCACACACTTAATATGAAATATTTACTATATTTATCAAAACTCATACAAATCTATTCGGAAACGTTTATCGTCTTGCCCACGCGTTATAAATTCACTTCATATGCATGTGCACACACATGTTCGGGGAGTGTATACTGTATACACATCACAAAGTTCCCTTTGTGTACAGTTTTTATCAGCTATGCTTTGGCATTTCTTATCAGGCCACGTATAAATGAACCATTGACCATATGTAGATTTTAAAGGCCAAGTGCAAAATTCAATTGGCTTTAATTAAAATCAAAAATTGAAATGCCTTAGCATGCTATAAATATATAGAATCGCTGCGTATGCCAAAAATAAATCATCCGGTTGTGCCAAATAATTCAACTCTCCATGGAGGTCATTTAATTGGTGACAAGTGAACAATAAATTAAAATATAAATTATTTAGAGTCTGGATGACAATTACAGAAGCGAAAAGACAAAACAAGAAATAAATAAATCAAGAAATGTCGCGAAACATTCATTAAACCTTTTATTGAACTATTATTATAACTATTTATATTTCTTATGCTTTTTTAATTAAGTAACCTTATTAACCTTCCACATATAATGTGTCTATAGAAACCACCATGGAGCAAGCTTTTATTGCTTGTCGCTTTTGCTACAACCTTTGGAGCTGCAGTTCCCACCGGCTATTGCATAGGTGTTATCAATGCACCCGCTGAGGTGGGTAACAATAATTAATTATAAATAAATTCTTATAAATTGATTTCATAAATCATCCCTTGTCCGTGCAGCTCATGAAGATCTGGTGCAATGAGACGATACTGGAGAAATATAACAGCAGCATTGGCCAGAACGGATTGGACTTGTTGTGGTCATCCATTGTTTCTATTTTCTTGGTTGGAGGCGCTATTGGATCACTAGGTGGCGCTGGATTAGCTAATAAGTTTGGCAGGTATTCATATCAATGAAAACAATTTACTTACTTAATTCGCAATTATAAAATGAACTTTATTATTGGCTCTTTGATAATAACTGATAGCTAATCACTGATAACTGTTTATAGCCCGAAGAGATGTGAGTTCATTTTTATAATATTTCTAAACTATGTGCATTTCCATTGGTCAGCTGAATGACAAATTATAATCTTGCATATAAATTAGATTTATAATTTTTAATATTTTTTTTAATTATTTTATTAATTTTTAATTAAAATTCTATTTATAGAAAGGCCTGCCTTTTTATCTGCGCTACGTTATTTGCCATTGGCGCAATCCTCTTCTTCTTTTGTCGCGCAGCGAAGTCTGTGGAAATGCTGATGTTGGGTCGCCTGATAGTTGGTCTGTCATCGGGACTGACAACAGCCACATTGCCCATGTATCTCTCGGAAGTGGCAGCGCCGGCGCAGCGCGGCACCTTAGGAGTTTTCTGTGCCGTGGGTGTCACTGGAGGCGTTGTTGTAGGCCAAGTGTTTACGCTCTCGGAGATCTTTGGAACTGCAGAGCTTTGGCATTACGCGCTTAGCGCCTATTTACTACTCGTAGTTGTATGCTACCTGCCATCCTATATGTTTCCTGAAAGTCCGAAGTTCTTGTACGTGATGAAGGACAACCCATCTGCTGCTCGAAGTGAGCTCGTTCGATTGCGTGGCAAGAAGTTTGGCAAGGCGATTGATCAGGAAATTGCTGAAATGGAACTGGAAGTTAATGACAACAAAAAGAGCAGTAGCTTCAGTGATGTCCTGCGAGATTCCCGTTTCCTTATGCCGCTTATTATTGTATGCAGTTTCCAGGGTGGTCAGCAGCTGTCGGGAATCAATGCGGTAAATTCCTCTATCTCTATATTATCCTTACCTACAACCAACGTTTCTGAACTTCGCAGATATTCTATTACTCCGTATCGATATTTACATCAGCCGGACTAAGCGAGGAGAATGCAAAGTGGGCAAACCTCAGTGCAGGCTGCCTGAACTTGCTCATCTCGCTATTTGGTCCTCTGCTTATGGCCTACTGCAAACGTCGTACTCTAATGATGCTATCCAGTTCCCTGTGCTCCGTTTTTCTGTTCGCCATGGCCTTTGTTTATTACTACATTGTAAGGATAATGAACACTTTAAACCAAACCATGCAGATACTTAAATCCATTGTTCTTTTTGCAGGAATCTGTCAGTTGGTTTGCTTATGCTTGCATAGCTTGCATCTTGGGCTACATATTCTTCTATCAGTTTGGACTCGGCCCCATTCCCTACTTCATTGGCGCTGGTATGTTTTGGTATTTAATAGCTCTCAATTTTGTAATCATTTATCTTATCAATTTACAGAACTTTTTGAGGTGGCGCCAAGACCAGTGGCTATGTCAATGGGCAGCTTGGCTTCGTGGGCATGTAATTTCATAATTGGCATGGCCTTTCCAAGCTTGAAAAATGCCTGGGGTGCCTTCGTCTTTCTACCCTTTTCAATAACATGTATGTTACTCTTCGTTCTTACGAAATTCTATTTGCCGGAAACTCTGAGACGTGATCCATCGGATGTTGCACCACTTATTTCAAAAGGTTTTCGATCGAAAATCAAGTGAAACGAATAGCCTTCAATCGCATTTAATCTATTGTTATAATGTATGTTATACATATATACAGATATAGTTAAGAATCAAAGTGCCTAAAAAGACAATTAAAAGTGTCTTCCATGCTCAATCGAACAACAATAATTTTATACTTGTATTGAAGTTTTATATACATTCAATTGTAATTAAAGTCTAAGCCTTTAACTGATAAGACACCCTGTATATGTGAGGCCAGCCACACGTCAACACACCTATATGCATATGTGTATGTATGTATATATATGTTGGAATTTCTTATCGCTGTGCAAGTTAAAGTTAATTGCCGGAGAAGACTGTTGTTACTTAGCTAATTAAAGTTATTGTGCTAAGTGAGGAGTGAGAAGTGAGAAGTGAAAAGTGTGGGAAGTACCTTTAGGTTGCTATAATATAATCGCGTCCGATTCGAGGCCTTGACATTAAGCTAGATTAGATCAAGATATATATAAGTAATTGTACAATATGCGAATAAACAAGAAAGTAAACATTTGTCTTTGCACTTTCCCACGCTCTTGAAGCGAAACATTAACTTAAATAAAAACGTGTTAACTTGTTTATTGATAAGACCCCTAAATGATAACCATGTTATTTTTGTAACTTGAGTAACTCGAGCAAAAAACTGTAAAGAGACCTGCTTCAAAGGCATTTCTTCAGCTCGACATGGGTGTGTGTGAAAAAGGTGTGTATCTTTGTTTCCACATGATTCTCAAGAAGAGCACAGTTTTCAAGTAGCATCGGTCGAGACGACCAGCTATTAGACCTAGGTTCAAATTATGGTAGTCATAATGGTAATTATAAGAATCTGCACTTGGGCTTAGTTTGTGTCCTGAATCTTTCATATTTCACATGTTAATCTTGGCCTTAAATTTTTCTATAAAATTGCAGCACATAAACGATGGAGGAGAAGGCTGGACTTGGTTGTTGCTGCTCATTTGTGTGACAACCACCATGGGCACAACAATGCCTGTGGGCTACTTCTTTGGTATAATTAACTCACCAGCTGAGCACATTAAGAGTTGGTGCATTGATGTTCTTACGAATGAATATGACACAAGCAATGCGAACAATAAGCTGGATTTTCTTTGGACCTGCATTGTGTCCATCTATTTAATTGGAGGTATTTGTGGCTCCTGTTTTGCTGCCTGGTGCAGTAACAAATACGGACGGTAAGCAATCTTACAGTTACATTAAATGTGCTACTCCATGTATCGATTGTTCTTGCAGCAAGGGCTGCCTAGTCATCAGTAGTGTGATTTTTTTGCTATGTGGCCTGTTGTTTGCCTGGTGTCGCGCGGCTAAGTCTCTGGAGATGCTCATGGTCGGTCGCTTTTTTGGTGGCATCACCTCAGCGCTGGTTTTTACTGCACAGCCCATGTACTTGTTAGAGATAACGCCAAACAGTCTGAAGGCCAGTGTGGGAGTCTTCACCTGTATTGGTGTCACAGGTGGCATACTTCTGGCACAAATTGTCAGCCTGCCGCAAGTTTTAGGCAACGATGATTATTGGCACTTTGCCCTAAGTGCGTACTCCTTGTTAGTCCTGTTTTGTATGCTTCCGCTCATGGGTTTTCCGGAAAGTCCACGCTGGTTATATCTAGTGAAACGTGACGTCCCTCGAAGTGCACGCGCGCTGTATCAATTGCGCGGCAAGGATTTCGAGTTAAAACGAGAGCTTGATGATTTGGAAGCAATCCTCAAAACAGATGTGAAACCCAGCAGTGTATGTCAAGTGCTGCACAACAAGGAGCTATACTTGCCACTCCTGTTGGTCTGTATTTTTCAGGCCACACAGCAGCTCAGTGGCATCAATGCAGTGGGTGTCGCATAATTCCTGATTGTCAACCAAGGATTTTAATTTATCTATATATTATTTATTACAGATATTCTTTTACTCCCTCTCCATACTTACTCAGGCGGGATTTACAGCCAGTTTCGCGACATGGTCAAATCTGGGTTTGGGGGGCTTTAATGTAATTACGTCATTGTTGGGACCGCTTTTCGTTCATAGATTTTCACGTCGAGCTCTAATGATGTCATCGTGTGGTTTATGTGCTGTTTCTCTGGCTGGGATGTCATTTTCCATGTACTTTTTACTCAGCACAGAGGGATTGGCTCTAAATTACGTCACCATTGGATTTATTCTAACCTTTATATTAGGCTTTCAGCTTGGATTGGGCCCCATAGCCTATTTTATTGGTTCTGGTTTGTAGAAAAGTGTCCTCCCTGAACTGTTTACATTTTTAGACCATTTTTCTGCAGAGCTGCTGGAGGATGCACCACGACCCGTGGCTATGTCAATGGGCAGTCTTTTTAACTGGATTGGTAACTTTCTAATCGGCATGTGTTTTCCACTACTGCAGAACTCTTGGAGCTCCTTTGCATTCATACCTTGTTCGTGTATGTGCATATTTTGCCTTCTAATGACCTGGAGATATCTACCAGAAAGCAAGGGTCGTGAACCCAGTGATGTGAAGGCGCTCATGAGCCAAGGTCTAAGATCTAAAATTAAATAGAAAACAAAATAATAAAAAAATAAACGAAATTAAAAAATTCCGATTGTATGAATGGAAATATATATTTAAGCTTCTTTAAATGGGGGATCGGCTATATTGTTATTATTTGCACAGCAGTAGCAATTAAAGCAGTTGTTCCTGTTGGATAACTCATTGGTGTCAACAACGCATCGACAGAATGCAAAAAAAAAAACATTTTAATCTATTTATTTAAGGAAGACATGGAGCACTTCAGGTAAGTGGAATCTCATTTGTTGTTGGAGGCATTTCCATATTTTTCTGTCGCCTTTTATATTTACTAGAGATGATTTGTTAGGAGGTGTGGGTGCCGCCCTTGCTTTCTCTACGCAGCCAATGTATTTAATGGAACTGGCGCCACCCGAACATAGCAGAAACGTTGGTGTTTTTATAATGGGACAGATATTTAGTTTCATATTCATATTCAGATCCGTAACAACTTTTATGGGTGTGCCTATAATTTACCCAATTTTTTTTTAATTTTCTTAGGAGTACTCGCAGTGGATGTCATAAGCCTGTATACTATTTATATTCATGTACTTTATGTCTTTTGCAGGTACCATATTTCAGGGAATCAGGTTTTTATGTTAACCTATATATTATTTCGAGACTACTTGTAGAGATCTGTTTGGTTTCAACACGTGTAGCTGCTATGTCCATAGACAGTCTTTTGGGTATCAAATTTTATGCTTTGAGCTTCCCAACTTTGATCTCGTTCGTTTCTCCCGTGTGCTCTTATATGATTTTACGAATTTTTTGTTAATCCCGAAGATATTGCTTTATTATTCCAACACGGACTCAAATCTAATCCCACTTCAAATTAGCCAAGTACAAATCTTTTATAATTTAAGCCAATTTGAAATCATTACTAGTATGTTAAACCGTCAAAAATCAGTTTAAAAAAAATAGACTTTATTTGAATTTACAATTAATCGATAAAAATTGTACGCCTAATCTTCAAACACTATCGTTTAAGTAACGGGAGTGTGTGCGAATGCGCAAAAAGAGATCGCAATATGTATCTTTCACAAGTTTCCTTTTCTTTTGCTCTCACTCTCTGTTGCGATCAGGAGCCAATTTTGACGTCACAGGTGATGCGTTGAGATTAGCATTCGTATTCGTTGTCTAAAATTATGTGGCCGCAGTAGGTAACGGGCAGTTGTTCCGAACGTTTCACGGTGGTTGTGGGGGCGCGCGTACATTCTACATTCTTCAATGTGGAAGAATCGAAATTGAAAACGGCATCGGCTAGAGTAGTGAATTAAATAATGTGCGTTTATAAATAAAATAACGAACCGCAGCGTGCTGCAGGTGAACGCTTGACGTCCTATAAAATAAATTAACATATTGGGGTTAAAGTGTTTTCAATGATTGGTGAAAAAACATGGATATTTTCAAAATAAAAAGCAAGCTGTTTTGAAAATAAATAAAAGCTTATTAGCCAAATCGTAACAATACAATGACGAAGATTTGCATATGACGTCACGCCCGGCACGTTGTTAATGGCATCTGGCAAAAGAAATACGTAAGGCAGACAAAACACAAACAGTGGTCAGCAAAAAAAAAAAATTAAATATCATTTATAAACATATCGCACTACAAGTGACCGTTACAAGCTATCGATTGTTTAGTTAATTAAGTTACTAAAATACACGCACACACACACACACACACACCTGTACAATTGACGGGCCAAAATAGAGCAGTTAATGCGCTAATATTAACTTTTTTTTTGTGTCAGCATCACGTCAATTTTCGTTTGTCAGTCTGTCATTTAAAATGAAGAACATTTGGTAGCCAAGTATTATGCACACAGGCAATATATGTATTCATATTCCGTTGTAATTTATTATTATCCATGTCTTTGCAAGCGCACACATTATGTTACTTGTGTTACGATTACGATTTTTGTGTGTTTTCATTAACAATCAGAAATTGTATTTGTTTTTTCTCTATTTCTATTATTTTTGTTTTATTTTTTGTATCTTGTTTTTTTTTCTTTTGTTTTATTTAGTTTTTGAATATTTTCCTCGTGTAGCTGTTGGCACTTAACATTCTGTGCCTGCTTATAGCACAACATCTATATTTATATAAAAATACATATAATATATATATGTATGTACATGTACCACAATTGGTATATTTTTGACGTGGATAATTATGTACATAAAGAATTAATTATGCGAGTATGTTCTTTGAAAAATTAAGAGTTGCTTAACTTTAATGTTTTGTTTGCATTATGAAGCTTGTTTTTTTTCTCTCCAATTCTTATAGATGTATAAACATGCGGTGTTCTTTAACCATAAACAATTTGTTTTTATTTCCAAGTAAATAGCATTTCACTCGGCCTAACAAAAGTTCAAGAAACCAGTCGTTTCTCGGAACAAACTTAACATATGTAAAGTTTTTTTACTTTTAGTTTTACTCATTTAATTTAAGCAACACAGGGTATTTGAGAATTTCACAAGTTTTTGCCACTGATATATACAACTACCTTTAACGTAAATAAGTATATTTTGAAGACCTTATTAGGTTTGAAAAATAATACTAATTTTTAAAATAATAAAGCAATACATAAAGATTTCTGTCTTACAAGACAAATGTAAATTTACAGGGTATACAGAACCTGACACCATTGATTAAAATAATTGTGTATATTTTACTTCTTTTGATCTTTTAGTTTTTCGGTTTAGCCTAAGCTGTTAAATTAAACAAAAAAAAATAATAATTTTTTCCATACTTTTTGGAATTCAATTAAAAATTGGTGTGGGTTTTGCTGCTCGGATTATTATTAGTTTATAATGCTAGGAAAATGGTGCCAAAGTATGCCATTTAAATAACATAAAAATGAAAAACGAGAAAATAAGTTAATGATTTTTTTCATGTACAACCATAAAGAACATTTCCATAAATTTTTTTTAATTAGTATAATTTCACTGAATTTAAATTGTTTCAGAAATACAAAAATAGGAAGTTCACTTAAATAATTTCGTTTTCGTTTTCTTTTTATATTTTTTACACGGATGCGTTTTTTCTCTGTTTAATTTCTTTTAACCATAAACTTTGCACGTACATTCATAACAATATATTATTATTATTATTTTTTTTATATTTTATTTAAAGTATTTGCAAGTAGGAAATAATGTTCCTAAGATAATATGCTGCCGGCGTCCTTATAAAAATGAATAAATTAAATGTTTCTTGAACGAAGCGCTTGGCGGCATTTGAAAAAGAATAGATAGATCTCTTAGTGCCACAATATTTATAAATTTTGGCATGACTTTTGTATAAAAAACCCACAAATTAGACAAATGACTGTTGCCTGTTGTAGAAGTTTATAAAAATAATCTTCAACATATTTCACACCCACAAAAAAAAGAGGCAACATAAGAAAAAAAAAAAAAACATACAAGACATTTGGTCAGATACTCGTCACTGACAATTTCCCATCGTTATGGTTAGGAAGTCTCCAATTTGACGCTGTGCCTACAGACTAAAAACTAGGCGACAAGTGTCATCATCATCATCATCATCATCATCATCATTTGAGAAATCCCGAATGCCACCCACAAACCTCAGACACAACTGAAGAGCGTTTCATGGCCATCGCAGGAGACGATCCGCCAATCTTCGCAGACACTGAGTAATTCAGTTCCATGTAGTGGAATCCATTGATGCTGTAAAATTTAATTTTGTTTAAAAACAAAATTAATTTGTTGGAAACATCATAAAAATGTCACAGAGAATGAATGCTCATAGAACTAATAAACCTAAAAATGAATTATGAGCCATTTTTCTAAGTGACACAAATACCAAATTTTTTTGCATAAAACTAAAAAACTAAGATAAAATTTAAAATAAAAAAAAAGAAGGGAAATTGTTATTTTCAGTGCGAAGAAAGTGTATTGAGAGATCGATGCGATTTCCCAGATGAATGGATCTTCTTGAAAAGTTTATTAAGCAACGGTTTGTCGTAAACATGTCCAAATTTTGTGGCGGGGAGAATCCCCGATACAAATACTATATATACACCGCTATACATAAAAATAAATGCTACGTAAATAGTTGATCCGGTTCAAAGATTTACTGCATCCAAACACTTTGATAAAAGGGCGATTCTTTTGTGTATTTCTCACGTTGCTTTATCACCAAATCAGATGTTATTTATTGGTCAAGAGTCCTCAGTGATTGTTTAAATAATTAAATATTTATTTTGTTCTTTAAGGAGACGATCTTAAATTAATCAATGGAAAGGCCTACCAACTGGAAGCATGTTCAGTTGGAGCACCGAAGCGGGCTTCTAAAAGACTTAGCGGCTTTAGATGAGAATTGTACGTAGATGTGGTTGAACCATGTCTTCACGGCGCAGTTCGTTTCGACGTAAAGAGAAGCCTGCATTCGAACGCTTTAAGGATCATTGTCGTCACTTTACAGCGTTTATGTTCAGCAATGTTGGCATCATTCTTCTAGTAACATTTTATACCATTGGCGGAGCCTTTATTTTCCAGTCTATTGAAATTTTCGAAAACGAAAAACGAAAGTTGGACAAAAAGAATGATTTCAACTTGGCCTATAAAAGCGGAGAGTACCTGTCCCGGATCTGGGAGCTAACAGCGGAAAATATAAGCTTTATCGATCGTCAGTCTTACAGTAAAAGGTAAACAACACTTAAAGTTTTATGAGAACCTCTCCTTCTGATTCCAATTTTCAGTGTCAATGCTGTGCTCCTGGAATACCAAAGAGCCATAGTGCAAAAACATATGAAAGGACAAGACGTTGATCATCAGTGGAGTTTCTCGGGAGCTTTTCTATATTCACTCACTGTAATTACCACCATTGGCTATGGTAACATAACACCCAACTCCGACTGGGGCAAGCTGGTGACCATCGTATATGCCATTATTGGTATGCCCCTCTTTCTACTTTACCTGTCCAACATTGGTAAGGACTATCACAGTTGAATTTAATTTAAAAATTTAATTAATTGTAAAATATTTAAAATTTGTCAGGCGATGTGTTGGCTAAATCTTTCAAGTGGATTTACTCAAAGGTTTGCCTTTGTCGCATTTGCCCAGGCGTGGCCAAAAGACGGATAATTCGTGAACGCCGAAAGTTGCGTCAACTTGCCAAGGCTGTAAATAAGATATAATTTAAAAAAAAATATTTCTTTATTGCAACCTATGAAATCTTCAACAGATACAAATGCACAACATGGAAAGTGCTCGTGGCAGCAGTAGTACCAGTTGCACCAGTAACAGCAATAGCTCCAGCAATAGCAGTAATAGCAGCAGTAGTGACTACACAAAAAGCTCAATGCAAACATCCAGCGTGCTGGACGCACCTTATACGGATTCAGACTCAGATATAGAACGTGAGATTCGTGGTAGCACAGATGAAATAACGGTGCCCTTAACAGTGTGTGTGTTTGTAATGGTCAGGTATGTCGATACGCATATTGTTATTTATGTAGAATGAAGATTAAAGTCCGACGTTTAGCTATATATTGTCGGGTGCCATACTATTTGGTCGTTGGGAGGACTGGAATTATCTTGATGGCAGCTATTTTTGTTTCATATCTTTAAGCAGCATCGGTTTTGGCGATTTAGTGCCGGGTGATCGTGTGGTAAGAAGAAACTCAGGTCTGTTCATTACAATCTCTCAAAAGTCTTGTTTTTCCAGATAACCGCCGATAAAGACAAGGTGGAGCTGAGTTTCATATTATGTGCCGTTTATTTACTGCTGGGCATGGCCTTGATTGCTATGTGTTTCAACTTGATGCAGGTAAGTGTAATTAATGACATAATCCATACGTTCAGTGTATATGAACTCACATTGCATCTTTCAGGAACAAGTCATTCATAATATGCGCGCCATAAAGCGTGCGTTCAAAGCCTGTTTTCGTTGCCGCGGCTCCTAATTATTTAATTCAAAATAAAAATGCAGTTTATATTCTAGTAAAATATTTAGGTTTATTCTTAAGTTTTATTCAGTAAAAATATCACTGTATATATATTGTATAATTTTTGTACTTATTATAAAGTACGGCCAGTTAAAAATTGTGTAATTTCTATGTTAATTTAAATAAATATTTGTATAAATAGTTAGAAGCTAGAAATAGGAAATTTATTTAAAGGACTTAAGCATTCTTACTAAATTGTATTTTTTGCTAAGCCTGTAATAAAATAATTATTTTATCTACGTAACTAAGCTACAATTATCTTTGACCCATATGCATAAATGGAATCAAAATTAGTCTATTAAGTAACGCTGCCCGTTGGCCATTCCTCAAAGTTTCACTCTGTCCATTGATTAAAATATGTACTTAAAATATAAAAAATACAGAAAACTTTGGTTTAATACATTTACAGTTAAGTTAACTTTTTATTAAGAAGTTTTGCTCTTTGCGATTTAGTCATTTGTTTATTTAAACGCTTTTCCTTAGCCATCAAATTTCTAACTTGGCGATCCACAATTAAAGTTGGAACGTGTGCGATCTCTTTGTAATTGGGTAAGGTTCCCGAAAACTTTTCTACGCAGGCATCTTTAAATTGATTAATTAGAGTGTCTGATACCTGGGTATAACATGGCGTAGTCAATAGATCAAATGCAGTTTCCTTGAGTGCCTCAAATTGATCGCGAGTCTTAGCCGACACTTGAAGGCGTTGAATAGACTGGGGAATAGACTTCAAAGGAGCTCTCTTAAGTTTCTGTGGAGAGAGCGTCGTAATCTTGTCTACAATAACTTTTCGACGACGTACCTCCAGTTTACAATTGGGTGTAGGTGGTTTTGTTGTTGACAATTTAGTCGATTTTTTTTGTTTTCGCATAGAAGACCAAATAAGTTTTGGTTTATCTGATTCTTGACTATCGGGCTTACATCGAGAATAAGTACGTGATGGCGGTGCCTTGTGCATATAATTGCAGAGTACAGAATATTTACTTCTTGTCGAAGAATCAAAACTAAGAAAAGATGGTGTGGGTGGGGCACTATCCAATAAAACGTTTTCACTTTCGTCAAGTAGTTCTAGATTCATAGTTTCATTTCTATTAGGCGAAGGAGTTTCGTTATGAAGCGTGGAAAAAAGAGAACCAAAGCTACTTATTGAAGGTGACATTATAGTTGATCCAGCCGTACGCGGTCGCTCCGGTGTAATAAAAGTTTCAATATTTTCCTTGTCATTATTGCTATTATCCAGCGGTTTGATCTCATTTACAATATTTGGGGAAGAACTAGAAGACTGTGAAGCTTTTGATCCAGCAACAATACTGGTTGATCCCATCTGGATGGCAGAGCCTAATAACTTGCTCATATCATCATAAGCAGCATCGCAGCAACGGTGACTTGGAACGATGTTTTGCAATGATATTCGATTCTTTACAACTTGTGGCACAAAAAGTTCACTTTCGTATCCAGGACAACCGACAAGTACAAGTTTGTTTCCCGAAAGTAATTTGATATTAAAATTCAAAACCGCGCTTCCAGCTTGGCTTCCCATTTTTGCAAAAGAATTTGATTGCTCAAAATAATAATAAATCTACTACAATTATACACAAAACCACTTAAAAAGAAACTTTTCAAAATCTATATTTCATCATATTTTATGAATGCTTCAAACATTTTATGTTTACAACTTTAATAGATATGGGAAATTCATATGCACTATGCATTAATCGTGTTTTGAAAAAGTATCGATAATTTTAAATTCATATTTGTACGATAGCTAATATATAATACTATTAAATAACGACACATAAATATAATTATTTTGAGTAATTCGAAATTTAATCTGCAGATTATTAAACCTTTTAGAAATTCATAAATTTTAACGATATTATCTTGTGACGTCATAGTAAAGTTAAAAAAAAAAAAATCGATCTTATATTGGTCATTGTCAGCTGTGTATCGAAATGCATCACTAGCTTTGAGTAAAATTTTTGTTATTATTGTGTGTGCTGCAATCTGTCTGTTAAGTGCAATATTTGCTTTTAATTAGCTAATTAAAAATAAAAGAAGGAACTGATAAGGTACGCTATAAAGTATTACACGTGAAGAACATTATCAAAAGTTTTATAATGTAGACTACAATATTGACAAACTAGCTTAATAGTAATTTTGGTGATGTTGCTATTGAAAACAAAACGCATGCAATTACTTTTCATTTTAGATGTGAATATTTATATATATTTGATTTTTATCAAACACGCATTAAACAATTTGACAATACTGTGATGAATCATAGGTTTATAGGTTTATTAAATATAGGAAATTGTGAATGGAATGGTGGCAGAGTGACGCGATTTGCTACCTACCTACAACCCTTCACTTCACCTCTTTTCCTAAAATATAGTAATCAATGTCAAAACATGTTTTCTAATAACAC